>JBAHVQ010170027.1:0-18900 GCA_036872915.1 Nanipora kamurai
GACTAACCGTTACAGACTTAACATTCACTTACTTCTGTGGCAATATCCAGTCACTCAATACATTACATTCATAGACAATCAACTCAGGTTAGCAATCAGTTTAACAGTTTAGTCCTATCTCGGTGAAAGCTGTTTCATTTGGTTTGCATGCGGTCCTACTCATGTTACTAAAATGTCAATTAAATGATTAATATCTATATAAATCCTTATTGGCTGGCTATTATCAAAAATTAACAAAACAGTATGTTTATGACCATGTCCCAGTATTTATGCCCCAGTCTATCGAAACACCGAGATTGCACCTTTTGGAGTTTCCTTTACCAACCGGAACGTATTTTAAGAGTGACCATCTTATGTTGTAATCTCGTTTGCCACGCTTATGCTTCCACGCGAGCTTACAAAGTTCTGTTTCGTTTGCATACTTCACGTTGTTAAATGATTTTTTATGGTTCCGGAATCTTAGTATCTAATGTACACACATATTTATTCACATAGAAAGTTTACAAGAATCTTCTTCCGTGCACTTATAACACGAACAAAATAAAACTTTAACAATGTTAAAAATGTTTTAATGTTAAAATTAACGTTTCGAGGTAAACCGCTTTATCCAAATAAGAGTCCAAATAGTTCTTTAAACAATATCTACAAAACTCATTAATAATGCATGAAGAAAATTCAAAAGAAATTAAGGTTTAATGAGTTTCTGTATACCATGATACAGAACTGATTAAATAAACATCATTTCTGTATCACATTTACAGGTACTAGTGTCTGTATCAGCCAGTTTTGCATCAGCTCTCGCGCACTCAAATTGAACTTTTACTGGTAGAAATAACTTGTTTTAACTTTTCTTTCTGCTAAATTTTAATCTATAATGAAGGAATCATGGAGATTTTGTAAGTAGTTTCCCAAATTCGGGTGGGTTCTTATCGGGATATAAAGACTCTTGACTTCGCCTCGTGTCTGTGCACCCCGATACAGAACGGCCACTCATTTTGTAGACATTACATATCCAAGAGTTCAATTAAAATTATAAAAAACCTCTCACAGTCCCAAGGAATAACGAGTCTAGTTTATATGTCCAAAAACCCTCTCTCTTAGTAGGATTACTTGTATCTGTCTTATCTATTATTTTAATTTGTATATGTTCCGAACATTTATGACCAAATACCCAAAAATCTGCATATATGTATATATATAAATGCTCTCCCTGTATACCTCTTTGAAGTTTACAAAAAAATTAAAAACTAGGCTAGAAATTTATTCTTATTTTAAGGTTTTATTCTTATTTTTAGTCTAGTTTCAAGATTTTATTCCTTGCGTAAGATTTAAGTTCTCAAAGACATGATACGTCTTCTTGTTTTAAGAGTTGATTTCTGGTTGCAAGATGTGTCTTTCTTGTTTCAAGTTTTAAAATTTTGTTTCTTAGATTATAAATCTTGTTGGAAGATTTAAATCTAGCTTGTAGAATTCTATATTCTCATTTTAAGATTTTATTTCTTAAAATAAGATGTGTTTCCAAGTTTAATGATTTTATTGCTTGCTTAAGATTTTAACTCTTCACGCAATAATACGTTTTCTGGTTTTGGGATTTTATTTCTAGTTGCAAGATGTTTCTTCCTTGTTTGAATAGTTAAAATCTTAAGTAGTATGTTATTAATCTCGATCCAGATTTTAAATCTCTATTTTAGTTTAAGATTCGCGTCTTATTTTTCATGAACTAATATTTTTAATAATGCTAGCTTTGAAAAACATTGAAAGGAGTGTACTAATTAAGTCATAGTTAACAAACACAAGAACAACTATGTTCTATGACAGTGTCATGTCTGATGACGAAGAGTAATGTAACTTTTACTGCATCAATCTCAATCTCAGGCGCTGTCGCTTCTCCCCTGTTGTCAAGAGAGAGACCCTGGTGTCAGTCGGTTACATGACCACCCAAATTCTGGAGGGTTAAAAAATGGTCATGGGGGAGGGAGGAAAAGTTTTGAAATTACGTATTGTTGAAACAATGTGGTCAGGTGACCAGCATCAACCAGGGTCTCCCTTGACGACAGGAGAGGTGGGAGAGAGCCTGGAATCGAGATTGTTACTGCATGTATCAAAAGCCAAGTAAAATTGAATTTACAGGAACGTGCATACAACTCATCGGGAAGCGTTAGAATTATTTTGTCATTTGTTGTGATCAAAATCTACGTGAAGAACCCTCACGATATAAAGATACATTCTTTTTAGACTGTCAGCTGTCTAGACGTCGTCATTGGTGCCTCTTGAGTGTCCTATCACATTTCATGCAGTCTCGAATAGCTGAGATGAGGAAATATGTACACAATTTGATATTACATGATTGTGTGAGAGCAGAAACATCTGTTTGATTTTATAAACGCAAAGGACGTTGGAATTTTGGTGTTTTAACGCAGAAAACTGACATAATAATTTAAAACTTCAAGAATCTGAAAGTCCTGATCAGATTATTAGATGTCCCTTCAAAAATTAGTTCTGTCAATTATGTTAACATTAATATCATTAAGACCGCCATGGCCATTGCTAAAAATGTGTATACAAATGCTCTCCTGGTATATAACGTTGCCCTCTTCCATACTGGTTCAAAATACTCTTATGATTGTGAAACTTCGCACAATTAAATCACAATTAAAAATATAATAAATAAAATATGTATGTTCGAGATCAGAATCCTCTAACAAATAGCTAGATAATTTGGTCAGAATAGCTCTAACCAAATTATCTTTAACTCTTTCGTGTCGGAGGATTTTCCCCTTGACGAGTAAAATCGTCTGGCGTTAGAGTAAAATACGGAAGTCTGGATAGGTCACTGAAGACCTATACGGACTGGAAGGAGTTGAGGTTCCTAATGTAAGCACTGCTAGCATAGAAGCACTACTGGCTAATACAGGGTAAAGATCGTCGATAATACGCTAGGCCTTAGAAAGAAAGGGATCAAAATCCAATATCAAGAGCTTATTGCCACGAATTTCTTTCCCAAGCTCCTTTTTTAAAGAGCCTCGGTACAAAAAACACATTCCAATTCAGCAATTCCCTATGCAAAAACACATTCTAAGAATATGTTAAATTGTACGTAGGCCGTCTACAACTTCCTCCGTGCTAGGTTCAACAACCGTAAGAGTAGTTTAAACCGGTATGGAATTGAGCAACGTAATATACCGTTAGACATTTGTATGCGCATTTTTTTAAGCGATGGCCATGATGGTCTTAATGATATATTATTGAGGCAGTCCATAATTTGAAGGACAGAGTACCGGACATTCATACAAAGGTCGTCACAAACAGCAAAAACTGAAATAAAACTATACCTACTGAAGAGCGTAGTGTAGGGTTCCTGTGGTTGATTTAAGTTAGAATGAAAAGGGTCATTCTCAAATGAGCCCTTGGGTGCCGATACGTAAGGACCACTGACGGTCTTGGTCAGCCGTTGCTATGGTTTTGGCGCAGAAAGGGAAGTCATGTTGCTGACATTATGTTGCTGAACTGAAGGGAAATCGCTTATTTTGATTCGTCGTTCACGGGAGTTTTAGACTGCGCTTTAAAAAGTAATTAGTAGGCGAGGCATATCAAAAGCGACCCCGTTCCATTAGTTCACGAGAACGGTTGTCCACTACACTATGCTCAACTATATGCGTCTTATTGAGACATAACGATATCAGTGGGGTTTTTTGAGGATATAAACAGAGACTTCATACTCAGAAAGCTCACCTTTGATAAAGACACTAGGGGGTGAGTGTCGAAATATTGGATCATGAAGCTACGTTCTAAACCATTCAAGTCAGGGGTAGCATGAAGCGTTGGATGATGAGGGTAATAACCATGACGTACTAAGAAGAACGCCTACTGGAGAATTTACCTAGTTTATGGTAACAACGGACGAAAATGAACTTATCTGAATCTATGTTTATTTTATAAAGAGTAACAATGTCAACGCTTTTCTTTATCATAAAGATGCAAATGTAGTGGCTTGGCTTTTCTCTTGGAATTCACATCCAGTCAAGATAGAGAACCTTCTCTAGCTTCCTGTGATGTATCAAACACGCCATTTTCTGATGCTTTTTGTTTTCGCAAGCTTGGTGCCTATGTTTTCGTCACTATTTGATCGACCTTTTTCAAACTCATCAATTAACAATTCATGAGAATTTTACTCAATCAGACAATCCTATTCTATCACGCTAGTGGGCTTTCAAACACGGTAAAAGACTGCATCAAACACTAGTGTTTCCTCATCAAACTCTACTGTATCATCTGTGTTAATAACAACAAACCAAATCGCACGAGTTCAAATACACTTTATACAACAACATTCCATAAACACACACAAACGTCAGTGAGGTATAACCTTGAAACAGAGGGTATCACAAAGCATCCCCAAGTCCCACAACAGCGCCTAATTGGTTCATTGCCTTTCGTTTGTGAAGTCGTTTCATAAACTCGTTCTACGTGTTTGATCACGGTATCAAAACACTCGAAAGGAATGAATCTCTTGGGGCTTCGCCCATCGAGATTCATCGCCCCTCGAAGTTCATTGTCTTCGAGTGTTCTGATACCGTGATCAAACACTTGAACTCCTTTTTGAAATGATACGTAATACTTTGCTTGAGGTATCAGGTTTCAAAGGCTGACTGTACCAATGTCTTATCATCAGAAAACAGTAGTATACATCAGTAACTTTTGATCGTAATCTATGACCAAGTAGCTCGATGGAAAACTCATATTTTCGGCCATCATACGTTTAACTCCATCCCTATTACAGGCTCGGATAATCCTTCGAAGTACATTGATGACTTGCAGAACGTGCTCATTCTTATTGCTTCAATATGTTAAAGCGAAATTTATATATGTCCAAAGGCATTATAAAGTTAAGTTAATGTATCCAATATCCGGACAATAAAGCAGCTTAAAGTGGTAATACGTCAAATTTAAAGTCCAACTTCAACCCGCCGACCTTAGGCATGCCAAACACCATGCCTCTGCGTGATCTGCACGTGCAATGGAACAACAATTGAAAATGAACCAATGAGATACTCCTCTTTACATCACGTAATTTTCCATACCAATTAACGGTGTCCTGTTTCCATATATTACGATATGCAAAACAATACTGCATTCTTTCTAGCGCTTCAAAGGCTAAATCCGCATCAAAACTATTCTAAGAGTAAAAAGGTTTCCTCCCACCCACCCAACTTGGATTTGGTATCACTTCACGCTACCTTAGTTTCTTTTTTTTTAAAATACCGTTCTTTGGTTTACCCCGCAGTAGCAGCTAGTTTCTAAAGTTAGTGGCCATTATGTAGTTAGTATCCTTACTCTGATAATAGTTCTTGTATTTATATTGTAATACCTAAAAAAATGGTTTTGAGGATAGAGTGCTCCTAAATATCACCCTCTACCCCATAGACTCACAAAGAATTATACAGTACGGTAGTTAGTTAAACGTAGACAATGACCATCTCGGGGAGCTACGACCTCTTGGGCATAAGTCCGACATGGGGAACCACAACCCCTGAGGACATTAGTTAAAATTAACAATAATGTTGTAACATACATCTAAACCTGGGTCTGTGGGGTAACATTTTGGACACTGTTATATAACTGGAGCACTTCTCCCCAACAACCCTTCTCCCACAAAACTCTGTGTGTTTTCTCGATTTATTTGTTACCGAAACGTTTGTTCGCCTGAGAATCCTCGTTCCGGGTTGGTAGATTAATTGATATTTCTTTTGCGTTTAGATGACCATTGCAGTATATGTCATAAAAAGTCTGATATCATTTTCGTGGTTGATCGATCTGGTAGTATAAGTCGATATTATAATCAAATCCGCGATATGCTAGAAGCAGTTGGCAAATTGCTGCAAATTGGCGTGAAGAATGATAAAGGAGAAATCATTGGTCAAGGTGCCATTGTCACATTCAGTGACAGGGCCAACATAATCATCTCGTTAAAAGAAAGTCAAATTCCCGGAATGTTTAGTAGAGCGGTCCACTCCATGCCAAGACCTGGAGGTCTGACAAAAACGCATTTAGGTTTAGCAGCTGCTGATAAGATACTTGCGACTAAGAAAGCAGGCTTTCGTATGAATGATCCAGATGTTGAAAGAATGCTCATGGTGATCACAGACGGCCAACAAACAAAGGGAGGAAGGGATTACGTATACGTTAAAGATGCAATGCAACCTTTCTTTCACAGGGACATGGACGTGTTAGCCGTCGGTGTTAGAATTTATAACGAAGTTGCCAAAGCAGAGATTAAGGATATGGTTGAAGTTCCGCAGAATGCCCTTTATGTTGAGAGCTATTTAAATTTAATGCAGATGCCGAAGGCTGTCATTGTAAATTTTTGTAAAGGTAAAGAATTGACTGATATCTGTTCGAGAGGAGGGATTGAAATTCTTAATATAGTCTGGTAGAGTATCACTTCATTTAACCCTTTATCGGGCAGGTTTTCAGGAGGTCTCCCCTTGACGAGTAAAATCGTCTGGCGTTAGCCAGAGTAAAATCAATATGTTGCTATTTGGCAACAGTGCCCGGTAAAGGGTAAACTCCATCCAATCCGTATAGTTTTTCAGTGACCTACGAGTCCGTTAGCATTTTACTCTGACTAACGCCAGACGATTTTATTCGTCAAGGAGAAAGTCCTCGGACGTTTTAGAGTTAACACGGGTTTAAAACCCATCTCCTTAACTCCTTCCTTGGCGTATAGGTCCTCAGTGACTTATAGATAGTTTTAGTATTTTACTCTGGCTAACGCCAAACGATTTTACTCCTCAAGGGCAAAGTCCTCGGACAGGAAAGAGTTAATGTAATAGAAAACGACGTTGAAAGTTCTTTCATATCTGTTGGCTTTCTCGAGTTATCCAGCTTTAAAAGTACAGTGGCAAATCTAAAATTACTTATTTTGTAAAAGCTATTTACCGAAATCCGTTGAAACTTCGAGCCTTAATATAGTATACAAAGTTAAACAATAAATATCAAGTTACATTGTTGCCATGGTGAAAAATTTTGCAACTAGATCTCTATAGATTGTAAAACGAGATATATTTCTTCTGACAATGTGTTGAAGAAATTATGGGTTCAAAGGAAACGCCATGATGCATTTCTGGAAATTTTCTCAACGAGAAATTTAGCCTAAAACTGGGTTATTTTGCTTGCCGGAGCAGAAACCAACAAATTAATCGGTGAAAATAAAGAACTCTGGTTCCTAAACTTTTATCATAGCAAAAAAAGAAGTTGATGCATAATATCTGACTTTGTGAACAGTATCCATATAAAAAGTTCCAAGTGATTTCAGTAAATATAGCTGTGACAAAATACGTAATTTTAGATTTGTCACAATACTGCTTTTCCTGATCCTGAAACCATCATATGCCTCATTTACATATTATGAAAAGCTGGATGACTTGTAAACGCCAACAGATGTGAAAGACCTTTCAACGCAATTCTCCATTATTTTACTCGCCCTGTTCAAATGAAACTAGGAGGTTTTTGAGGTGATGGGCACTTTAATTCTGAGATAAGAGTAACGATACTGAGGCATTCTGGCTTTTTGACTGTGGTAATATTAACAATTTTAGGCCTTTAACGCACGAATTTTTTATTCTAGATTCTCTTTTTGTTTTTGCTTTGTTTTTTTGTTTGTTCTTTTATTCTTGGTGTTCGATATATCGGACACTGTGAGTTAAAGGGTTAACAAACCAACATCATGGATCGTGCAAAACCAAAGAATTTCACATCACATGTAAAAATGTTATAGATCTGTAGGAAGACGGATATCAAACTAACATTTATGTAATATATCATAGACGAGAAGGAGTGTTGACGAAACACTCCTTCTCGTGTATGATACACGAGGCCGCCTGTAAATGTAAATAACTTTACATAGGTTAATCGGTGATGACATCCCATTAGAACAGTATATAAGCTTGCAGTTTTCTATAGTCATGTACCTGTCGAAGACCACAGTCTAGTGGCCGAAAGCTCGTCGAAATAAATTATAATCTTGGTCCGAGAACGTCTGTAATCATAACGACTAAAGTAGTCTGAACAACGAGATATGAAATACGTTATTGCCTGTGCGTATTTCTTCGAACGCGTAAGTCAAGAAAAAATCGGCTCCGCAACAGATTTGGATTAAAAGTTTACTCAACAAATAGATAGAAGCTCGACGAAAGAATACGTCAAGGATAAACAATAAAAACAGTAACAATGAAGTAGGAGTTGTCACCCATACTCTTGTCATAGTCAAGGAACGTCTGAATAGCTTGTCGACCGGAGTCTAGTTGTCATGGAGGATTTGTCCTGTGATCATTTTTTGGGACATTAGTCAGATTTAGTTAAGATTTGTGACGTCATATGTATCATGTTTTAGCTATCCAAGATGGCGAACTTGTGACGTCATATGGTAAGTCACTTGATATTGGACATTACTACAGCAGGATTTTTTCACAAAGCTGAGGTGATCGAGCCAATATAATGACATTTCATGGAAGAAATATTCATAACTGTTTATGAGCTTCAGTGTTCTTTCACAATCAAAGTTTTTCCCGCAACAGATGCACTGCAAAACTGCAATTCCTCTAATCAATGGAAAGTGCAAAGTTGAATAATGTGCATTCCGTTTGAAAACGTCGATATAAACTTTTCAATTCCAGATGAACAAATTTGTGTAACAAAATCTAAAAATTTTCCAATTTATGACGATGTAGTGACGCCTCAGTTGTTTCATACATCAATTAAACTACACAAAATTGCTGGTTTTATGATTATCCGTGAGTTTACAAAATTTTGTTTTAATATTCTAAATAATTCCAGAGTTACAGACCGCCACTTTCCGCAAACCCTTATCTCCTTATCCGAGGCACCCTTAAAAATCTTTGGTCTGAATAGGGTTAAATTTGCAAAACTTTCGAGAGGAGCGTATTTCAGCCAGCGTGAGAACCTAAACACTGCTTAGCGGAAATTGTTATGTTTTAAAGTGAAACTGTTGTATTCCAAATTAGATGGATGTTGTTGGTAAGCGTTTGTTATAGAACAGTACAGTCACAAAATACAATAGTTTCACCACAAGAAGACTTGACCAGTAAACCGTCTCTAATTTTTGCCCAACAATTCCGTCCACCACACGCCGCTAGGTTTTTGCTTTTGCTTCGGTATTAGGTAAAGATAAAAGTTTCTTAATTTATGCTGTCTTATGAAACGATAAACTCTCATTTAACCACTTTGAAATGTAAATTTATTGTTTCATATTAACCTGAGGATGATTTTGAAATTATGCTGTCTTATTTATATTGTATATAACCATATCAGCTCCACAGAGGTAAAATAAGGACCCTCCCTTGCATGTTTGAGTTAAGGTAACTTTAATCAGACAATGGCGCTCAGTTAGAAGTCGAACCCTAGTCACACTTGTGAGCGACACGTGCACTACCAGTGCGCCTCCCGCAACCCTAATTGGAAATTGTATTCGAATACGAATCGGCTTTAGCGTTCATTTTTGCAGTCGCATTTGTTTGTTTTTTTCGTTTCCTTTATTCCTTTTGTCCTTGTCGTTTATGCTTCGTACCCATCTATGTTTTCTCCAATGTGTAATAACTTAAAATAACTTAAAATAACATAAACATTTCTTTGATTAATCACTTTAAGGTGTCTGGATATACGATTCCTCACCAACTTGTCCTCATATGGGAACAGTTTTGATCAAGAAAGAGAAAAGATGGACGCCGTTTTGTGATAAGAACTGGAGTAAAACTGATGCAGATGTCGTTTGCAAAGGCAGTGGGTTTAAAGAATCGGTGGAACCATTTAGCCCAATCGTTTCTGTTCATGGTGATGGAGAAATCAGAGAATTCCATTGTAATGGATCTGAACGGTCGCTTCTTCACTGCAAACATGATGTACAGACGAGCAATCGATGTTCATTTTCTAGTTTTGTTGGAGTAAGATGTCAAGTACAAGGTAATTTTATGATTTATCGGTTTTTTTCAGGTGTTATAAGTTACTATTCTGCTAAATTCTACCCTGAATCGAATCTCATACTTTATTTGTTTAAAAATGTCGACTAATATAGATCAACATATGCAAATACAAAAAGTTACGATTAAAAAATGAAACTATTTGTAGAATCCAAACGTTTTTGACCAAAAAGTCATCATCAGGAATATACTTCTACAATAATCATTTAGCAAATAATTTCTTTAAAATCGAAATATTTTTCACTGAAAACTTATTCATTATTTCGTCTTCGTTTCATCGTTTCATCGTTTCATCAGGAACCTGATAATGTAATTAGTAAATAAGTTTAGCTGTTTAAAGCTTCATAGTTTTTCTCTTTTAGGAGCACTCCCTCCTGACGAGTAAAATCGTCGGGCGTTAGCAAGAGCAAAATTTATCTCGCGTTCGAAACGGTAAAAGTAATAAGTTGCCATATGGTAACCGAGCTAAGAAAGGGTTAATTCTAATCTTTTTATCTGTATTAAGATATATAATTGTCAGCGAGCATTATGGCTGGCAACTATGCCATGTTGGTTGACCGTAGACCAATTTGATTGATAGCACTCTGTTCTGGCCATCCAGCCTTGTTATTATTGTTTATTAGACATTTTCACTAACACTCGCCATTCGCGCCATTTCTTGGTTTTGGCCGCCTGCATTGGTTGTTTGCACACACCGTGGAGTTTGTAGTATTTTGCTTTTCATGGTACCTTTGAGCTTTGTCTCTGTTACGCGATTGACTATTCTCTTTTCACCGCATTAGATGAATAAAACATTAAAAATTCTACGTATTTCATTCTCGTGGTTACACTACTGATGAAGGGCCTTTAATGCTACGGGGCCCGAAGAATCAGAACAGTGAAAAGAGAAACGCGTATGGTGAAAAATACGACCAAGGTACGGTCTACTAGCCATACTGTTATTGTTCGTTATTCCATCGCTACAGATGAACACTTGGCCGTGACCGAAGCTGCGATAGACAAAGAAAAACAGGACCAACCTCCTTCCGACAGGTCCACGGCTGGTTTCACCGCGTTAGACAAATAAAATGTTAAAAATTCTACGTATTTCATTCTCGTGGTTACACTACTAATGCTACGGGACCTGAAGGATCAGAACACACTCCGTCTCTTCATCATCATACACGGATGACCTCAACTTTATTCATTTCACTTCCACTCAATTTTGCTTAATGTTGCGTGATTTTGGTTTTTTTGTGAACAATTTACCAATGCAGCCAGGTAAATAATCAGACATGACATGGCTTTACGCTACTCTGGCTTAACATGTTTTGAACGTACCTTACAAACTACCGTTCAGGACGTGTCGTCACTCCTGTCTAGTGTCTTCATCAGAGGTAATTGATCTGAACATGAGGTCCCTGTTTATATCTTCAGAGAACCATTGATGACGTTATCTATTAATGAGATGCAAATAGGCACCAGGTAATAAGCCACCGTCATTGCAATTCAATGCAGCATGGGCGCTATTGATGTCCCACGTTCAAAACAACGTCTTTCATGGTAACGTGGATTTGTTATAATAATTTTGGAAATTTCGCACGCAATCATGTAGTTGGCCTGAAACGCGTGCTCCTATAAAGCAAAATGTTCTTTTTTATAAACAAAACTGCATTTTGGTGCCCTTTTAAGCGTGTTCCAAACTGACCTTTATTCTTGCCGATGTACTCCTGATCACAGTTGTTACACGGAATAGAATAAATCACGTCTTTTCTCTGATACTTCGCAACACGATCCTTAAGCTTTCCAAAAATATCTCCCAACGTCAAGAATGGCTTTTAAGCAACTTTTAAGTTAAAACTAGCTAAGATTCTTTAAATAGATTCCATAATTCCATGATATACGGAACAATCACAAAACGCATAATCGGGTTTTCATTCTCAGTGTCTGTGCCTGATTGTCTAACTAGTTTTAAGTAGTTTTTTTAAGAAGTCATTAGGATAGCTGTTACTCTCTAGAAGATCAAATACATGTTTTCGCTCACTTTCCTTATCATCAAAAGTGGTTAGTATACCTTCAGTTCTCCAAGGCAAAGATATCGAGACAAACCTCTTGTAGCATATAGGATGGTGAGAGCCTAAGGGGAGATACTTGTCAGTGCGAGTTGGTTTTCGATACATTTCAATTTCTAACTTTTCATGGTTTATTCTTTTTACAGCACAATCTAAGAACGGCTGGCAGTTATTCGTTTCACATTCTACCGTGAATTGAGTCAACGGTTCGATGGAATCTAGATGGTGCAAAAGAATGTCCTCTTCTTTTCCAGATATCGCAGATATAACATCGTCTACATATCGTTTGCATAACCGACATGTTGATGTTTCAAACGATATGTTAGGTTTTTGATGAGATTTTGATTTTTCTTAATTCTATTCGGTCTAACCACTCAAGTACAAGACGTGACCGTACTATGGAAACTTTTCCAATTTTCATCTACTTCCTTTTTGACCCAAGATTTAGCAAGGGGTTTTCAATCGTTTTATCAATTTCCTAGAACCGTAGTGAGCTACATCATTTGAGTTACGTACTCTGTCTCGTTTCTTAGATATTGTTGTACTTATACCTTTGTTTGAAGTTTTAAATTTATTTTGATTAGGTGCGTCAGACTATTCTAATGTCTTGGTTGCTGAATAGTATTGATAATGTTAATAACATAAATAACATCAATAACGTTAGTAACGCTAATAATAAGATCATGAATATTTAGTAATATTATTTACATTAAAGTCGGATTTGAGGTGGAATCTGGAGGTTGCCGGTAGGTGTTTCACGAATCGAGACTACCCGTTCAACTTGGTACATCTAATTTTCTCGTTAATAAATTTAAGATTCAAAAAAATGGGCTACTGCAACAGAAAAATTTTACTATTGCGGTAAAACATCAACATTGTTGTGGTGTGGTGAGACACATTATAGTAGTGCAGGAGATCTTGCTGAATTACCACAGCGTGAGACCACGTAGAACCAACCACTCTGACTAACTTAGTTTAATATCCTTTAATATCATTGCCGAAGGAGATTGTATTATCATAAATTACAGCAAAGTAAAAGAAACAGCTTTGCTATAATGCTTGCCAAATATAATAGTTTACATATTTACAATTCATTTTAAGAAAACTACATAGGTATTAACGTTACATGAACTTATTATAAGCAAATCAACTGGCGACGGCACCAGATACTTGTCATCGAAACTCTCTATGGTGATACAATTCCCTCACTTAAACAACTCTGGTTTGGATATAATGTTCAAAACGGCTCCGGATCGACAACTGACAGATATGTCCACATGGAGTAAAAATAGGGAGCTTACGCAGGCATGACTGCTCAGGTCAACGCCGTGTTGTTTAGGTCATAGCTGACTACCGCGTCGTATTTTTCCGCCACTTAGTATTGTTACGCAAGCAAAAAGTCATCCCTGTGCTGTTTTCGAGATTTAGGTAGCCTTTCAGTTCTTATACCAAAATTATGGACAAGTTTGAGATTATTTACTTCATTGCCATGATCAAAAAATTATTGTCGACGAAGACTTTTTTCTTCTCAACGATTTAAATATTTAGAAAAATCTAGATTTTACCTGTTGGATGCACGACAGGTTCGTCTTCGACAAGTTAGGTAGGTAGGTAAAACTTTATTTCAACACGTTAGCCACTTCAACAAATTGTTGATTTCCAAGTGGGACGTGATTTAAAACTACAAATATTTACAAATTAAATAAAAAGAAAAAATTACACACAAAATATATACATAAATAAATAAACAAGACTTGCGAGGCAGAATCCAAAACAAAATTTCGCCTTCTATTAAGTGACGTATACAACCTACAAGAGCTACTGGGTATTGCAGATGAAGTGAAATGCAACAACAGACTGGTTGCGGATGGAGCAGAAGTTTTGTGCATTCTTTTGAAACGTTTTGCGTACCCTATTTGATTCAGTGAAATTTTCGACAAAAACCTTTGGGAACAAATTGACCGGACCCAGAAGACTGGGCTTTGGGCACATTCCTTGAGGTTTCAATTGGTGCGAATTATAAAACTGTTATGCTCGTATCTAAAGTTCCCAATGCGTGTTTCGCCATTGCATCTCAGCGTGGTTAACTTGACGCAAGGAGCGAAACTGCGTGTCGTAAAATCTTCAGTCACCTCCTCCCGCCGCCAAATCACGAACAACCTCGCCATACTTCATGAGAGCTGGAGCTTCCATCAGAAATTTAGCTGTGTAAACACCAACAAAAATTTGGAAAGCAGAGGTCCATGTCTCGATGTTAGAAATGGATCGTGCTCATTGGACAAGTTCCAAAGATAAAGTAGGCGAGGTAGAGCCTTGCTGAGCACTAAGGAACAGTTGATACTTGGTATCATTCGTCCCAGAGTTGAGTAATAACCCAAAATCGAACAGTTCATTGGCCCAAATTTTAGTCTTCAATTTTGCGCTCACTTGAGCTTCGATAGGAATGCTGACGGAAATAAAAATTTTTTTAACCGGATGCAGACGAGGAGGTAACCTGCACAAAGTCCTCACCTTAGATATGTTGCAGAGCAGTTGCCACAGGCCCCTGCACAGTGGCATCTGCTCCTGCAGTCATACCCGAGGAAACCAAAGAAACGTCTTTGGCGGTCGTGGTTGAGGTAGGAGAACATGAAACGGGTATCGTGGGAGCAGGTAACTGTAAGGAGTGCAGAACTGCATGCGAAACAGCGAACACAATACGTTCATTATGCGTCTGATAAACCGTTGTTGGAGAAGGCCACACCTGCGTCGACGGTTGAAGGTTGATGATCATCCACTAGCAGAGAAATTGGGGGATTTGCACTTTGACGTGGCTGCTTCTCGGCGTCGACATGTTGGTCGACTAGTTCGAGACACACGACATCGTGAACTCTGACTTAGACGCGAGGAAAGCAAGGTCCTGAAAGAGAAACTAAACCACAGCGCAGACGGGCAAAGCAATAAGATGTAAAGAAAACGAGACGCACTACAAATGACCATTACAAAGACGTCGTTACAGACATGCAACACAAATGAAATGCAGCAGGGCAATCATGGCATATAACGAGGTAGCCCCAAATTGAAAACCTTGTAACGCTGCGACGGCACATCGGGAATCTGAAAACAACTGGATACTGCTCCATCCCAACGTATATTGATCTCGACGCAAAAAATTGCGGGCCATCTGGAAACAGTGTAACTACTCTAACCCGGCAATGTAATAAAATTGTTATGCAAAAGTTGTGGGCCATCTGAAAACAGTCAAACTGCTCCAGCCCAACATTCATAATATAGAAAAATACACCTAGCAGTGGCAGCATACAATTTAACGAAGAAAATCAACAAGCAAACACAAAGATAGACAATCACCACTGACAATATTGAGATCTTAAGGTGGGCGATCTGAAAACACCCAATACACTCTAGCCCATATCATATTAAACAGTTTAAACTATAAACGACAAGACAATGACCGACATGACGTCTATCGGCAAATGGAGTGAGAAGAATGTACTAACAAGACGTAATCTGGTATGTCAACATAACTAGCCAGATAAGAAATTAATCTGTTCTATGCACGTCATCGCAACAGTGGACATTGGCGCGATTGACTAATCCTTGCAAAGCATGCGTAATACATGTAATACTAAGGTATGGAATTCAAGAATTGCTTATTATCGTTTGCGCCTTCAAGATAGCACCGCGATAGCTACGGTACAATGAATATTGAGCAGCTGCGTTACGGTGAACTCCGTCATGACACAAAAGGACACGAGTAGCCGCATTAAAATCACGATGCTCCCAAGGAAACTCGGCGGGTTTGTCAGCTATAACAATCCACAGGAACTGTAGCAACACGGCAGCCTTCGAATTAAATTCCACGTCAGGTTTCTGACACAGTGGTAGTTTACGATTGATAACCTGACAAACACCAACTACGCGCACACCGTAGTTGTTGCGAAGCAGACGTACTAAATCGTCAATTTGAGAACCAACATCCTCTGGTTTTAAAATGTAGCGATATTGTTGGTACCTATTTGTAAAACAACAAGGAGCAAGTCGCTTAACCTGGGCTAGATCAAACTTTAATAGTTTGCTAACGTCACGGCCTCCAACGCCATAGAGGGAGACCGCAATTGAGGAACCCAGGCTAAAATTTTGTTTCGCTCTCGAGTCAAAACCGTTGTCAAGGTCTTGCGCTAATCGACGCACAAAAGAATGACCGAGAATTAACGTTTACAGAACAGAAGTAGCCATTAGAATGAAAGAAAATTAAAATTAAAACAGTACCTGTTCGAAGCCAAAAATTTTGAAGTGCAAAATTCTGGTGTTGCAGCGGCCCTCGTGTGGCAAGGAATGACACGATAACGCTCAGTATTGCCAGATGAAATCTCAACATACGTCAAAATGTACGTTTACGTCAAAAGTTTACAAAAAGTTCATAACCTAAATGTTAAGATCGGAAATTGTCGGACATCGCCGGAACTTATCGAGATATTCGAGTTAAAAATATGATTGCCCAGACAACATATTTAAATAGATGCATAACAAAGACATATATATGAAATATTTAATGAACTGACGTTTCGTCGCTAAACTCGCAACATCTTTAGAGTGAGATAAAATTACAAAGTCTCGGCTTAAATATAGTAGGCTATTATAAAGTTATGCCTTTATATTGTTATGCCTCTATATAAATATATTGTCTGGGCCATCATATTTTTCCCTCGAATTCGTTTTCCGCCTGGAGCATCTATTGCTACTATTTATCGAGATATGTTTGAAAATTCCCAAAGATAATAAATGAAAAATAAAAGTGCGAAACAACTTTTTGAAATTGCATTTATAACATAACAAGAGTGCCCATAGGCTAAATTGTTAAGTGAGTAATTCACGACATAGCTTCAAACGTGTTCGTCTATCATGTTCACAAACATACAGAAAAGAAACAAAGCTTCGACTCAAAGTTACTTTGCCGTAGCTGAGCAGCAAAAATGGTATTCTCTGATGCAAGCTTACGAGTTTTAATGAGCACTTCGTGTTATATGTAAAGTCTAAAATCTAGATAATGTCTAATGCAAACTTATAAGTCCAGGCTCGGTTCATGCTCGCTGTCTGTCGTGTCCTCGTCGGCATTTGCGTCAGCATAAAAGATGCTGCTCGACATTCTTTCTCTAGCTCCAAGAGGAGATGAGAACTTCACACAACCCCCTGACATTTTCACGCCGTGCTTGACTTTGATAAGTGCACGGACTGTCGCGGTTTGCAAACAATTTCTGCTCTTGGTCTTGATCGAACTGACTGACGAAAACACCCTTACGACATCCACATTTGCATGAGGCAAACAGAGCAAACTTTGCATAAAGTCGCACAGAAGACCAAACTGTGCATCTCCAGTGCCATCGGTAATCTTGTTGAAACGGCCCCAAAACTCGTCTGGCTCCACATCTTCACTGTCGAAGGGTAAGGTGACATGAGATAGCCTACGCCATTGGTCATCAAGTGCTTGCAGTCGAGACTCGGATATGATGTTAGGGAAATTTGTAGCAAGAGGGACCAGCAAAGGAAACTTCGTATGGCTCACGGCTGGTTCTAAAACTTGAAGCATCTCGATAATCGTGTCTCCAATTGGGACGCGATCCTTTATCTGAGAAGCAGCTTCGTTGTAGAACTCTTGAACACACTTCAAGAAATACTGCAAGTCTATTGGTCGTTGCTTGTACTCTTTCTTCTTCAAACAAAGGGCAATCTTGGCCCCCGTATACATTTTTGGCAATGGCAGGAAATTCACTTGGCTGGCTGGATCGACATTTTGCAATGTCACACATTTCTAGTAGGCTTCGAGTAAGTAACACCTCAGGAACTCTCTGTAGACAGCACTAAGACCATCGTGGAAACAGTGGACTGAGGACTTTGAACAGTGGAACCTGACATTTAGCTCCGTAAACTTTGGAAACACAAACTCCAAAAAGTGGAAATACAGCTTCCATATAGGATTCTGCAACAGCGAAAGAATCTCCTGCGAGATCAACTATTTATCATGACCAACCACAGCTTGGAAGAAAAGAATCAGTGTATTCCATTGCTCAATGAGCCTTAACACACAGGAATGCCGAGAAAGCCATCTTGTTTGACATGGGCGAAGTAATTTGTATGGCTCCATATCACAGAAGTGCTGGACTACTCTGAATTGCTCTTGACGTTTGGCGCTGTTGGAAAAGTAGTTGTAGACATCACGCATTAACTCCTCAGCTGTGCGGGGAAGATTTTCACATGCATGTGATGCGCAAAGATGAGCACTATGACAAATGCACCGCATGACAAAGATATTTGGTATCTTTTCTTTAAGGTGGGACACAACGCTGTTATGCTCTTCAAACATAAAATTAGTAGTATCAGCTGCAAAACCGATGACATTATTCAAACGGATTTTGTCTCTTTCTATCGCATCTATAAGGATCTGATGCAGTGTCTCTGCATCAGCTTGTGGGATGTCGAGAAGATTGTAGAGTTGACTTCGGACAGTGAAAGACTGCTTATCGTAGTGTTGGGTAACAATAGCCAATTCTTCACAAGTGGAGACATCGGTAGTTTCATCAATGATCACAGAGAAGTGAGTGTTTTGCAAACATTGTACATGTTCTTCATGAAAATGGGCCGACAATGCATTTTTACTATGCTTTTGGCTTTGGTGCGTTTGCACTTAAAATGAGCTGCAATTTCTGAATCTGGGCACAACTTCAGTAGAAGATCACTAAAATGATCCATTATATTAAAAGACAGATTGTGCTTACTTATTTTATTTATTTTATTTTATATAACTTTGCCTTGATTACAGTAGATTACTACTGAGTCAAAATACAAGGCTAGGAAAA
>JBAHVQ010170087.1:0-17500 GCA_036872915.1 Nanipora kamurai
ACAACCACAACCACAACCACAACCATAATTACAACCACAACCACAACCACAACCACAACCATAATTACAACCACAACCACAACCACAACCACAACCATAATTACAACCACTGCCACTGCCACAACCACAACCATAATTACAACCACAACCACAACCACAACCATAATTACAACCACTGCCACTGCCACAACCACAACCATAATTACAACCACTGCCACTGCCACAACCACAACCATAATTACAACCACAACCACACCACAACCACTGCCACTGCCACTGCCACTGCCACTGCCACTGCCACTGCCACTGCCACTGCCACTGCCACTGCCACAGCCATAGCCATAGCCATTACCATTACCATTACCATTACCATAACCATAACCATAACCATAACCATTACCATAACCATAACCATAACCATAACCATAACCACTACCACTACCACAACCACAACCACAACCACAACCACAACCACAACCACAACCATTACCATAACCATAACCATAACCACAACCACAACCACAACCATAACCATAACCATAAACATAACCATAAGCATAACCATAATCATAACCATAATCATAACCATAACCATAACCATTGCCATTGCCATAACCATAACCATTACCATAACCATAAGCACTAGCGTATACATAAGCATAAACGAGACACATTAGCTTTCACACACGTGAAATAAGCAAAAGAGAAAATATTGTACGAACGCGCACAAATGATCCAACTCTTCTGCTTGCTCTTGCGTTCATACTTAACTTTAACCTCAACTTTAATAATGATGACTCTGCATCTCGAATTATTGCTAAAATATCACATATGAAAAACTGTTCAGTTAACAGCTAATTTACATTAAAATAATTCAAAAGTTATTTAAAATGATTTACAAGAGGCGTAAAAAACTCTCTACCCCACAATACAAAAATATTCACAACCTCCTAAAAATTATTTTCGGCAGTTCCCAAAAACCGTTGTGGATACTTGGCGAAATAATCACAAGCACAAAGAGAGGAAAAAGTTCGTTTTTTTCTTGTGCTTGTACTTATTTTACATGAGTTTTGCTTATGGTTATTTCACAAGTGTTTACCAGGCAATGCGCTAAAAAGTCATTTTTAGATAGATCGTATGAAAAAAAACAAACTACCGGAGTTATGTACTCTAATATTTTTCATATTTATTTCCTCGCCAGGAAAACTTGGATTGTGATGTACGAATAAAAATCAAGTAGAATTTTTTTGTAGTTTTTCTGTCTAGATCACGTTTTCTTTTCTTTCATTTAACAAAAGGCTATCGCTCAAAATGTTAGTTTTTGCTTAATCCTCTTCCAGCATTTCTTTGACCTATTACCTGTCTTTTTTACACGAGGATACTATTTTAAAAAAAATATAATACTTTTACTGCAGATCGTCTGATCGAGTGACGCATTGGTGTTTTATTCTAGGCTTACTTTGCAAGTGTTATATAATCAACAAAAATCTGTCACGAAGTAGGTCAAATCTTTCAACTCACCAGTCATAATCTTATGTCTTCCGGATTCTTCAGTCATTGTCAGCTTGGTAGTTGTTGGAATGGTGGTTTGTGGGATACTTTTCCAAGAAAGACGGAAGCCTCCTTTAGAAGTTGTCTTGTCTGAATGAAATTCAATCCTTAAGTCTTTTCCCGACGAATAGAGCACGCCTGCCGATATATAAGCTGACGGTCCACAGAACCTACCAATAATGGGCGAGTCATTGTCGGCACCGTCACGAACTAACAAATAGTCGTAAGCACAGTTCAACTCATTTTCTAAGTCAAAGTACTCAAAGTTTACACGAACTCGATTTCCACGCAGCATGGTCAAAAGCCAAACACAATTTTGGTTCGATGGATACAGGGACGGATAATTAGGAGATGTTATTACGCCAGCTGTGCTAGTGAAACGAACATCACATTCTAAAAACAGAAAATACCTTGGGAAACATAATGGCATTATCATAAATGTCTTGGCTCTGACACAAAATGTTAATCGTCACTGCGAATGCCGTTTATCACTCACCATCACAGCATGATCAGTAACATCAGTACCAACCCTAGAAACAATAGCAACAATGACAAAGGTACCGGAGCATGACTACCAATAATGAAACTATCGCAGTCAAGACTGGCAATGTCAACCAGACCATCAGTTCGAAAAAGACAACCTTGGAAGAAATCTGTTGAGACAGGTATCGAAATGTTGACAAAAAATAGCAACTTCCTCGTCTTGATGCTGGAAAACCTGCATCTTTCGCCCTTTGATAGATGTTTTTGTCAAAATTTCGCAAAATATGTCTCTAGACACAACAGCATTTATTGATGGGAGAGGGAGACGGTCAGTAACAAATTAATTCAACTCAACGATGCGACATTCATTTGAAGACTATTTCACTTTAACCCCTTGTTACGGAGGGTTCTTCCCTTGACGATTAAAATCGTCTGGCCATAGCTATAGTAAAATATTAAAGCCTAGCAGTAAATGCCGAAAAACCCCATGCCGTAAAAGTGGCTTTCCTATTGATTCCAAAGAGATGGGCTTTATACGAATTCACCTGCTGAGGCGTTTAGATGGTGAGTTCCAGCCGAACTCACCTCTGAGGTATACAAGGCTCGATCGAGCATGCTAAAGTATGAACTATTTCGTTATTTTTCATGCAAATTAATCTTACTGTGCCATGCGATGAAAACCAAACACACTTGTAGGTATGGTCTGTCCAGGATTGACGCCCATTGGGAAGCTGCCACCCCTCCTCGATGCGTCAATTTCGGACAAACCTCAATGCAAGTATGTTTGTCATAGAACGATACAACCACCAAAGGGTTAAATAGAATATTTCATCCAAAACTAAGATATGAATAATTAGAAATCTCAACACTGTACTGTCGTCAAACATTGAAAACGTTATCGTCATTCAACGCAGACGTCACCTAAAGTGTTTTCACTTTCTTAAAATGATGTCGACTCTTCGAGTTTCAACAACTCTCACTTAAGTTTGCCGCAGACTTGCTAATTACGCCTTCCAAGACTTCTCTTGGGTTTCTAAAGCTCTATTGAAAGAATACACCATCAAAAATTAAAAAATATCCTGTTATTCAAGCTCCCTATCGTTTACCAGTCCTCCCATTTGCTGCGCATTGGAACATAAATAAAAAACCTTGTCACTACCTGCAGTTCTAACTCAAACCCCAACGCCAACCCCTACTCTTACACCAACATTTACCCGCAACCTAGGCCTGAAAACAATCGCGCTTAAGCTTTTCGAACGAGAATACACGTCCTCTCCCTTTACGTGTTTAGAGACTTGCCACATGAGAACACAAGTAGACAATGGTTTAAATTCCAATTTGGGACCCTATCCTGACAGACCCTACGCAGGCTCATTATACCTCGATTTCGTCCCATTGCATTTCACTGAATTTTATTTGTTCTGATGTTTTCGAGAAAGAAGTGTCGAAGAAAACTTGAATGAAAACTTAAAGAAACTCATAATGACTGCTGGTGAACGAAAGTTGGTAAAAGTCGATTAGAGTAAGTCGCCAAACGAGAGGCAAGTTCAACCTTGCCGTGATTTGTGAATACCCATGTGACACAAAGGTTCACACGTGTCAATCTATTGTACAAGAAAATGTAATCGATTGTTTTTGGTCCCTAAACCGCTGCGAGGTAATTCATGGCTGGTTAATACTAACTAATAAATTACTATTTTTAATAGAATGTTACCAGTCGTCTAATGCAACAACTGGCTGGACAACTTGCTGTGGAATATATATTCAATAGTTAACCGGTGTTAGTTCTCGTTGGAATTTCCTGACAGTTTTACTTAAAAGAATGTTTATGCTGTTCTTATTATGATGAATCTGAAGATCCACGGAAAGCTTTAGTTTTTACTAAAACAAATAGATTATTTCATTTCTCTCATTTCTATGAGATCACAGTTGACTTGGGGTACATCCTCGTAAACTATCACGTCAGTAATAGTTCAAGGTAGTAATCTGAACTAATAAGTGGACTTTGCTTGGTATTGAGAGGGCTAGGGGCTAACATGTAACTTCGCTGCCTATACAAATAAAAAAAGAAGTTGCCAAGCCATTAAAATTAAATTAGTTTATTTATTTCTTGCTTACTTTGAATCGGGGAGGTTGTTGGTGTTGCTGTTGTTTCGATTGCACTGTCAATTTTATCCCATTTTGCTGAAAATCCTTTACCAATTATCGATTTATCCGATCGGAATACGATATATAAAGTGTTAGATGCTGAGATGATTGGTCCTGGAGGATTCTTGCCACAATATCTTCCAACTTCTTTGCTGATAGCATTAACTCCATCCCTGACGCGAACAAAATCATAACGACAATTTTCCCCTCCTTCCAAATCGAATTCCTGGAACCTTAAACGGATTCGGGAAGGTTTCTTGACACTTATCACTCTCATACATTGTATATCTTCCGGATAAAAATTGGGATAGGAGGGAGATTTCAGACTGCCTTCTTCTCCTGACATCAGTTGTTCGCCGCATTTTTCTAGGTAATTTTAAACACAGTTTCATTAGAGGTGAGCGACTAGAATGTGAGGTTAAATTTGGTATTAACATCTCAGATTATGCTTTTGTCCCCTAAACATTCACGGAAACGCACAAACGATAGATTTGACGTGAGCTATGAGATCTACCCTACCTGTTATAAATGTCAACCGTACATATAATAAACTTACAAGAAACACGTTTTTGGTAATTGTATACTTAAGCATTGAGCAATAATGCAGCACAAAGTCCAGTGCGTGTAAACCTTTGTGCAATCTGATCAACATTACTTAAAAGCCTTCATTAATATTGTTTCCTGTAAAGTAAAGTTGGTTCTAAACATGCCTGATCTTGCATCTCTTGAATAATTCTTCTTAAATATATGAGCCTACTTACGCAATCAATTAGCTTAGTCCAATATCTTTGTTACTCCAGTACAATCTGGCTCTAGGCTGTCGGCTTACAACGCATACTAAGAATAATCAGTTAAAAAACGCACCAAAATGCTGTGACAGCCTTCGCCAGTCTGGTGAAAGTTCGATGATGGGGAACATTACTGACCTGAAACTATTTATAGTTTCTATTTGTTATAGCTGTGACTTAAAGGGTATCAAGTACCAGCAGTACGCTGTCACAAAATCACTACTATCAATGAGAAAAAGGGAGGAGACAAAGTACAAATTATACCTCACTATCGTTATTTCTATATTAAGCTTCATCTCCTTTTTAAGCACCAATCTTCTGATAAGCTCCCCTATTGGAATGCGGAATTAGTCAAGCCTCACCTCTCTATTGTACCCCTCCCCCTTTTTGATACATATTTAAAACACTCCCCTTTCTCTAATAAGCCTACCTCACCGTGTTTTCTTAAAGGAAGATCCCCGGCAGTGTCATGAAACAATTAGATTGATATTACTGTGATGCTGTTAGGTTAAGGTCTGTCTTAATGGGAGAAAGAAAAACTAAAGCTATTGGATAGTATCATGGAAGATACGGCAAACTTTAACTTCTTAATAGTCAAGAGAACACAAACAACCAATGAAACAGTCTGCCACAACTTTCGGTGACGGTTCGTTCTGTGCAACAAACCGTAAAGAGTAACTCGAGCAAAAATGGACGCGTTTCGTTCAATCTTTCCGTAGATTTTAAAAGCGTTCATTTTACTGTATGTCTAAAATGGAACAGAAAGTGGGCGAAAAATGTAAAAGTTGGAGAGGAGTCACCGGAGTCCTGTATACAGGACGTTGAGTTTTAAAGGGTTAACTTTATTTGGTCCAACACCCAAATTTTCCTTTTCAGAGTATGGTTTAAACGTTTGGTTCGACAGGTGTTTTTTGCCCCGCGTGACCAAAAGTTTAGCAAGATTTTTTTTGCTGTCTTATAAATTTCCTCAGACCTTGAAGAGTTGACTAGGCTTAACACTTTTTCCCAGCTCTTTCACATATCTTACTGTCACACTTGTACGCTTAACACAATGGACTGCAAAGTATCTCAAACAGTTACCTATAATGGTTGGTACTATAGTTGTTGGTTTAGCCATTACGCCTTTCTGTTCAATCGCATTCCAGCGGATTAGGAAACCTCCTCTGGATATTGAGGTATCTGAGGCAAACCTTATGGTTGCAACATTGCTTGACGTAGTTATAGTAGCTGGCTTACTGGAACCACAATATTTTCCAACCACCGAGGAGTTCTTTTTAGCACCATCTGTTACAACTAAGAAGTCAAATTGACACTTTGAAGTTCCTTCCAAGTCAAAATACTTAAATCTGATTACGATCTGATGTTGTTTTGGCGCTTTAATGGTCCAGCGACATTGAAAGTGATAAGGATATAAATTTGGATATCGAGGGGATTTAATGGTCCCCTGGTTACCAGTTAAGGCTGTTTCACCGCATTCTAGAGAAAAAAAATCAAAAATGTCAAAGAGTAAAATAACATATACAATGTTAAAGGAGAATTTTACTAACAAAACCCTGAAATACATGACATTGGACATCATATAATTTAGGAATTAGGATTTTGTTTTTGAAGCATTATCTATCGTATTTCGAATTTGGTCCTTGGAAAATTTAAGTCGTTGAACTTTATATTTAAAGAATATGAGCCATTAAGAAACTCCAGACCACGAATAAATAACTGGAAGTATTTTTGTCTGTATTTTGAAAACCTCCTTATAGCGGCGAAGCTGATACAGCTTTAGGCTAATTGCCCACAATTCTCAGGTATCATTTGCTAGAATTTAAGCTTTACATAAAACTAGTTCTTCATTCGGATGTGACCCAATATTATTATTTCCACAACAAAAAAATATTGGGGGCATACTATCAACGGAAACGTTACGTTTTCAGAACCTAAATACAATTTCATTGGTTTTCATTGGTGTGCGTCAGGTTCTTGTCGAATAGATGAAAGAACAATCCCCCCAAAAGTATACATAAACCAGAAGTTGATAGCAAATACCATACAATTTATTGACATTAAGTAACTATGCTTAGTCGCTTTATTTATTTCCAGTGGTTTTTTGTTTTGAAAGTATAGTAAATAAAAATGTCTAGATCGTCAAGTACACAACTCAGCTCGCACCAAATTCAGTGCGAGTTTGAGAAGATGATTTTATTGTTTTGGGTGTAATCCTAGGAAGAGAATTTTGGATGGATTATCGAGTCGAAGAAATTTGAAATTTATCTGGATTCGCAGTATTCTTGTACTAGTTAACCTGCGCTGAACCTTGAGAGCGAACGAGTGGCCTCATTAACAGAACGAGTGTGAACGGCCCAAGCCTTCTCATTCGTACAGTTGCTGCCCCCCACTGGCTATAGCCATTTTTGATTATCGTAATTGTTTTGTGTTTACGAAATGCTGGACTACAACTAGTAAGGCCGATCACTGCGGTCTTTTGTGTGGAAATGCCTTCGTTTTGGTTACATTTGGCTTGTCATTTGATTTGTCGAGATACAGCATGTACAGCTCTGAACAAAGTCACACAACAAAAGACAGAACAACAACTAATGATCAAATTTGATTTCTTTTTAATTTCTTCGACTATTATAGCCAAGGAATTGGGTTGTTTAAAGTTTCTAACTGAAAACTGTCATTTGTTGTATAAATACTACACTTCTATATTCCAACGAATGTCAAAAGCCCAATTTTGTTCTTTGAGAATGACCATATCATGAGTTCAATTTTAAAGCTAAAATTTTTTTTAAATTTTACGAGACCTGTAGACCACTTGCACTTATCCCCTATTGGCGGAAAAATGCTCTTAAACTAAAGAATTTCCATAAATTGTGCGATCTGTTGAACGTCGAAACTTTGAAGCTGTCCTCCAGATGGGTTGTTTAGAATATGAGTGCAAGTGGTCTATACTTCGACTAGATTTTGAACAGATATTGTCACATGCCTTGCAAGCACTAAAAATATGTGCTACTCCCTTTCGAAACGTCTATGTTTGCATAATTAAGCATGCACAGCAGATCGCATCTATAAAGTGTATGTCAATTAATGACTTGAACAAAGTAAAACGTAAAAATGCAAATTGCTTTTTTCTTATGGGCGATATTAGTGACCAAAAACCTAATGTTCGTTTGTCATGATATCACAAGGAGACCGTGGGAAATGATGAAGTAATTTTTGAACCTTTTTTAATGAATTATGAATTAAATGAATCTTTTTCTCTTTAATCATGAACTAAATTTCTTTCAACCTCTTCTATCCGTCTTACCTGTCTTGGCGGCATAATTACTGAATGTGTATATTCATTCTATCGACTTTTTATGGAAGGACTGAAGGAACTAGGGAACCGTTACTGTGCGTCGAGGTGATATTTTATACTCCCATTATAGGGCTTCGATCATTAAATTTAATGCTTTAGCTTCCACATTTTTTAAAAGAAACTTTGATTTATTCAATATTTTCGAAGTTATTTTGAAAATCGATTAAAATTTGTTTATGTAACGATTTTTTATATATTAAATCACGGTTATAAGCGCGGTTGGTAGTTAAAGGGTTAATTCGTTTGTTATGTGATATGTATTCGGTTTAGTTCTACGCGCAGTTTAAAAGTATCTATTAATAGAAACGGCTTTTAGGCTTGCTGGTTAAGAGGTAAATTAAAACATACAAATGGTATTGATACAAGCCGAGTTAGCATTAATGAATTAACATTTTTATTAGTTACAAATACCAATTCTACAAAAATGAATATTCGTTCATTGTTGTGCTCCGGCGCATGTTAACTAGTAGATCCCTGCAATATCTTTCCTCAAATTACAACTTAAACTGGGAATCTGTTACGTGAGTTGTTGACCGAGGAGTGATTAATTTTTTAAGACTTTCCAGTGAGGACTATAAGTCCTCCCCGTGCATTTCCCTGGTACCTATTTTGGCACTGTGTACAGTTTTGAGGTGACATATGGTTATAACCAGAGACCGCGGAGCGTTTTTGGGAGTGGAGAGGGGGCAGAAACACGAGAAGAGTCGACCGTGTAACGATTCTTTTTTAAAGGGCCATCTAAATCACTTTTTTTGTTTACTTTCTTTTTCTTTCTTACTTTTTCTGGTCTTCCACGTTCATCCATTTAGAAACAAATTGATGTGTTGAAAAAAGCAACACTGCCCAAAAAGGGAGGAAAATTGCCTCCCAGTTTTGGGGGCAAAGTTGCTTTTTTTCTCTCCTTACAATGAAGTTTTAAGGCAGAATAGGCATCACTTCTGCAAATACACAAATGGGTGAAACAGGTTTGGTTAGAATTGACCAAGAACACGTTACAATGTGATTCACTTACCATTTTTATTGATTTCTGGGTTAGGAAAAGGTTTTGTGTATGATGCTTCTTTTACTTTCCAAGATACGAGGAAACCTTTGAATGTTTTCTCTTTGTCACTAACAAATCTCAACCACATCGCTCTTGACGCGAACTTGATAGGGCGCGGTTTCATGAACCCGCAGTATTTGCGCAAGACGTTTTCGCCAGGATTGTTTCCAAACCCGACTTCGATATAATCGTAATTACAGATAGCTTGAGGTTCTATTTTAAATGCTCTAAATTTTAAAACCATCCCAGAATTGTTTACAGGCGATTTGATGATCCAAGTGCAATCAGTGTTCGAAGGATAATGGTAGGGATAATTGGGACTTGAAAACTTTCCCTTCATTCCAGTAAACTCTTCGCCACAATCTAAGACAAAATGAATATAATTTTCAGCCATCATGATAGTAACGCTATTCTTTTATTTTTAATTATTGTCATGCATTGTGTATGGGATCATGTCCCCACGTGTATGCATTTTCCATACGTAAGTGAAGGCCACCAGGGGTGCAATTTTTCTCTCAAGGTTCCCTTCGCTTTTTATTCCTGAAAAAGCCAATCTAAATTGTGGCCCATATTCAAAAACTCTCCGGACACCGTTTTCGTCGACAATTTTTTTAGTCACTCTATATTAATTTATCCTCCGGAGACTTTTTTATTTACCCTTGAAATGGACGAACTCTATTCATTCGGAAAGAATACTGTGTGTTTAAGTCTGGTTACATACAGTTCTAAGATCTAGTAGTTTGTCGGTCTCATAAGGACAAGTGGCCACTGTACTGAGCATTTGCGGCAGTGCACAGCCGTTTGTTCAATACAAAAAGTTAAAAGGTTGGCAGACTGCTAACTTTATGATAAAGAATTCTAACATTTTAAGCTATGAAACGACTAGAGGACGTTCGTCAAGCTCGTTCACTCAGAAAACTTGCAACCTTCTGATGACTGGTGAGACGCTCTAACGATTAATTGAGCCACTACGACTCAGATGGTGAGCTAGGCTGCAGGTTCGTCATATGTACTGCCTAAGCGGAAGTCACGGTATGATAATAATGATTATTATATACCAATAGTCAAAGTCCCCTTTTTCTAGCGTTTCATTGGTCGAGAGCGTATCACGTGAGAGAGACCAAATTAGGCTGTCTTCCTCGCAACAGCGCGAGAAGGAAACAATACGTTATCGACCGGGGAATAACGAACAAAATCACGTGCGCCATCACGTGAAGACACGACCTTTGGACGACCTTAAAAGCGCGCGTTTGTTAGGCATTTTTATTTTCGTATTTTCAACTATTTTATAAAAAGCGAATATGGAAAGGTTTGCCAGCAAAACTGACGTTGATATAGAGTCAATGCTGGCAGACAAAGACTTCAAATCAACCAAAAATGCAACAAAACAAGCAGTAAGAATACTAAGAGAATATTGTGCCGAAAAAGAACTTCAATTTCAAATTTATTTTTAATAGCAAGTAGTTGTCTATATTTTTGACTGTTAATTGTTTTGAGTGTTGTGTACTTTTTCACATAAATTAGATGCTTTTTAAACATTTGATAACTTTATTGAATTTTACATTTTCACTTTAAGTAACTGCAGTGTTTAGTTTAATTAACGTTTTAACAATAAAATACTTCATGTTTTTTCGTTCACTTGTTCTTTACTTTGTTTCCTTGACTATCGGTATATAATAAAACACTTATTTACTGGACCCTCGGGAAAGCAGTGTGTTTTGTGGCCCGGAGACGGCGGTCTCGGGGCCACAGAACGCACTGTTTCCCTCGGGCCCAGTAAATAAGTGATAATTATCATAGTGGCTCAATGGTTAGAGCGTCTCACCGGTCATCAGAAGGTTGCGGGCTCGATTCCCGTCTAGGGCTCAGAAATCGTTTTTCTGCTTAAGCGAGCTTGACGAACGTCCTCTAGTCGTTTGATATTTACCAAGCTTCCACATGAGCAGACTTTCTGTTCAGTGTTTAAGTATTTTGAGCTATGGCCATTCATGCAGAGAGTGAAACGAATTCTGTTTCTCTAACGAAGTGCCATAGCTCGAAACGTTATAATTCTTTATCATAAATTCGGCAGTCTACCATGATATTTGGCATGGAAGAAATCTTAAAGAATTCTAGGAATATCATTGCACAATTTTATATGCAAGTGTGATTTCACATAGATATTATCTTATCGTGGTAACGTTTGACAAAAGTTCCTAGCTTCATCTAATCGAAGGTACCAGTCTTTCATTACTGAAAAAGGAACGTTACGCCTTGAAAATGACTCTGTGACATTGCAAAATCAACTTTCTCGCGATATTGTCAGGCCCGTGGCTAGGGAGGCGGCGAACCTGTGCCCCCCAATAACTTTGACGAGCCTCTTTGCACATCGTTAATGGAATGTTGCTTTTGGTTCGATCCATTACACTACTAACACAAACCTAACACAAACCTAACACAAACTGGATTTCAGTATTTTTACACTAGTTTTAGGGAAATCCAAAATTCCCACAGCTATAGACTTATGTACCCATCGGTTTGGCAGGTATGTTGGGCTCCCAAAACTAAAAAATGGGCCTTGCTACTGTTTTGATTTTCTGCTTGTTTCTCCCACATATAAACGTTAATTTCAGTGTCAGAACGATTAAAAGACTTGAGAAAACCAGACAGCAATTTAAAAACCGGGGTAACGGTTTCACAATTTAAGTCTTCGAATGACAACCGAAGTGGTTACATGTATAACTTCACTCTTTACTTTTTACTGAACGAAGAATTTGCAGCAATAAAATAATTTTTCTCGCAAACCATCTCTTGTTGAAAGCTGTCATATTAAACTACTAGTTTTTGGTTTTTGCACCAGGGCAGATTATCTCCTTGTCAGTTAAAATTAAAAAGTATCCCATTGCTTGTTGTCGCGGCTTAAAGAGTCGCTTCGCGCAGGAAAAAGAAAAGTGATTTGATAACGCCCGTAAAATGCTGTAAAACGGCATGTTGTTTAGAATTCAGCATGTGAATCTACAGAATATAGTTAACGGCATAGAATTGTATTGCGATCGACTTAGAAGGCTTATCGGGGATTTTAGCTTGGCATCATATTAAAGGTATAAATAACAGAAGGCGTTAGGATTGAAATAAGCTCAAAACAAAGCTAGACAAAAACAAAGTATAGTTTTGTCTGATTCTCTCGAACAACATCTTAAAGCTCGCACAGTAGCATTTAAGCATGCCTAATTTTGAACATGATAATGTTGTTTATTTTGGCAAAGTTCTCTTTTGGCGTTTGGCGTTTACAGCAGTTTTGTTGGCATGAAATAGCAGAATGGTACAAAAGATAGCAAAATGCAATAAGAAGATTGAAGTTTTTGATTGCTTTCTATACTAAATCAAAATTACCGAAAACGAGTAGACCCGAATGACAACAAATAAAGAACCCATTTACTTGAGATTATGAATGACAAACAAAAGTCAAGTTGCTATTTAAAATATTTTTTATTACAAACAAAGATACCTTTTTGCTTTTGACAAAGACAACTGGTTGCTACGTTTAAAGGTACTTCAAAATCCCTGTTAAAAGAAGGGAACAGTGTAGCCCTTGAAACATGTTTCCTGTACGTCTAACGGCTTTGCCATTCCTTTTGAAGTTCATTCAAACGAAGAGGCCTATTATAGTATAGCATGTTCTTGAGTTACTTGTAGGCTATACGTTGTCATTTGAGCCAGGTTTCGAAGGCAATCTACTATATCTTCATGCTGTTTAGTCAATGTATCTCAAGGATTGTTTCAGAAACAACCCATTACATTGTAGAAAACTTTAAAAGATTTGCCACGTTTACTGTTCTTTGGTGTATGCAAATGAATGGCTAAATAAGCTTCAAGCTAATGTTTTGGACAAGAATACTCTTGATTGACAACACTGCCTGCCTGAAAGAGACTACATGTCTTATTTGGTGAAATATTAATATACCATTACGTTATTGTTAGAAATAAATTTCGGGATAGAATAAGTTAGTAAACAGTTTGACTTAATGCATAACTCACACAAAAGTCCTCAACATTTTGGAGCCTTTATAAATAAAACAAATCACTCGGGATGGACGAGTTCCTGAGCAATAGTTACCTCTCTATGTTTATATATAGCCATTAATCAGTCTCGGTTGCAACGTGATAAGAACATTCAGCGAACCTTTACTTACCGGAGCAAGAAGCGATGTTCATCTGAAATAACATCAACACAAAGCTAACGATCTGTCGTACATTTGGCTCCTTACATCGCTTGGCCATACTTTCTGAATTAAAATACAAGACAATCTGCTTCAAAACACTGCGTAAATCTTTAAAAAAATTATATCCTGGTGGCATTCTCGGGCTAAGTATTTGCATCTTAATTATAAAACAAGTGGCTACGGTAAGTTTAAATACCAAGTTCCCTTCGATCCATGACAATGTGCTGAGTGCTGGATAGCTATATTTACCGGGTGACAGTGGTCTGAAGAGAGCCGTCAACTTAACTAGAGATCAATAAAGTGATCGTAATTGATCTGAGATATAATTACCTTGCCTATGATCCACAAAACAAGCTGTTCTTCTTCACTTCCGGGCAAAAAAATCTACGATATGTTAACCGACGAAGAATGGCAATGAACTATTTCGCGCGCTCTTGTTCTTTAACATTTTGTGTCAAGTGACGATATGGGGCTTCCGTTTAGTTTCAAATCATTCAAGCAAGCATGCATATTTTAAGATACGATTGACATGTTGATATTCATAACAAATTGGACTATAAATTAGCAAATACGAAAATGTATTAAATGAAAATCCATGGGTCGGTTTAGATTTTACCTTGTATAGGTGCAAACTTGTGATAGGTGTAAATTGTTGCTATTCCTGACCCAAGAGTTCATGAATGCTGAAAGACATCTTCTCTAAGCCACTGATAAGCGTGATTTGTTCCCATCCAACAACCATTCACTTTAGTTCTACACTGCCAAATATTATGTCTTCTCGTTCTTTGAGAACTCTACGCTAAGTTAGAGATTTTGTGTTGATGCGCTATTCTGAACCATCCTTCCTGTTCATCCATCGCCATAACTGAACAAGGCTCAAGATAAAACTGGAGTAATTTAAAACCACTACAGTCTATATACAACAATAGACTAAGTACTCACCTGAGGATACTGGACTTTTTGGTTGTCAAATTCCACTTGATCCAGCGAAAGAACAATGCGTCGATAAAAACTCCTGCATAATTATTCTGTTTCACCAAGACGATTAGGTTTGCCGTGCGCTTTTCCAGATAGTCCTGTATCCATATACCCCAAGATTGTCTCCATGAAAACTTGTTGGTACTGAGCTGGTTCACTGTACCACTCGAGTATTGCCTGGAGTGGTCGGGTTTTTCGAGAAAAAAAATTATATTTTATGTAATATTTAAAAAACGAGTAGGAGTGTTTTATTGGATATAAAACACGAGGCGACAGTCGAGGTTTTAGATCCGATAAAACACGAAATACGAGTTTTTTGAATAGCTTCAAAAACGAACCCCTCAACATGCCAATTTACGAAGAAAATTTGAAAATTAATGTTTTCTAAGCCGAAAAAATTCGACAAGAATAACGAGCGTATCTTTATCACATATAAAGATAGAGGATACGACACGGTTATGATTTTCCTTTGTGTTTTCCTCGTGAATTATTAATGAGTTTTTGAAGTAATAGATAAAGCATTGAGCAGCCGAGCTGTATCAGATTTACAAGGCGAGCTGCAAGGGAGCCGTAGTGAATCAGATACAGATCGGAAGCTGAGTCCCGTTTAAGTGTGTCATACGACTTATTGAATAATCTATAACCATACAAGATTCATTTACAATCGCTGACCTTTTCAACAGGCCAAACCGGAGTGACTTGTTGTCTGTGACTAGTTGGCGATCAATCTGGAAATCTATTCAACTTTTGTGAGTACTGCCAGTGTCACAGGGATGAATGACCCCAGCCGAGACCGAAACTTAATCCACCCGAATTAAAACTCTAATTCTGAACTTAATCCTAACCCTTATCCTAACACTAATCATTATGTTATTTCAAATCCTAACCCTAATTTATAGAACTACCAGACATAAAATGCGTGCCTAGTCACGTGACAGGGGCAAATTGTACAACTTACAAATCCGCCATACTGGATTACGTCTGGTGACCTGCTATCAAAAAGTGATTCGAAAATAAGACTCAACTGTTGAACTGTTTTTATGTGAGCTGGCAAGAATACCTCGTTCAAATACACTAATTTAGTTTCTCCCGTACATTGTAGTATAACACAAAAAGAAAGAAATTATCAGCAATGTCCAACCTGAGAACCGTGTTTGTTTTTCTGCAAAAATAGTCCTGGGGAGATTTCCTTTTGAACAAAATAGTCTATTTGTAAAGGCAATCTAAGGGAAAATCAAGTGAAAATGGTGACTCCCATAGTTGATCCTTCCGGATTACTGGCAAGAGATAGGAGCCCGCATTCTATGTCTAATAATTCTATGCCCTAATTCTAACCTTAATCCTAAGTCCGTCCCTGCGACAGGTAACTAATCCAGGATCACTCATCCCTGTGACACCGACGTAATTGCCAACAAGCAAACTATCTCTTCCTCGCATTGGTTGTATACGCTAATTGTTAAATTGCAGTGAAATTGATTGTAATAGTAGGATACGCTTTACTTCTATCACATCCCCTTTAATTTCAACTTGCGTTCAACTTGACTATTACAGTCAATTTGACTGTAACTTGGTAATTAGTATATACAGACAATTTGAGCATGAAACTAGGTTGCAGCGAAGTGTTTTGCGTATTACCAAACTATCGCCGGCAGGTTACGATTACGTGGGAACTATGTTGTAGTGTGTTTTAGTAAAAATAAAAAAAATTATGAATAATAGAGTGGGAAAGGAAATAGCAACTTTCACACGATTGACATACCATTCATCAATCACATTGTTTACTTTTTACGCAGATTTACCAACAGAACAAAAGGCACACTAGACCTAATCCAAATTGTCCGTACTTCTATAATTCTGAAAGACAAAACTCATCAAAAGAAATAAAACGATTTAAGTTTTAAAAACAATCGACAGTTTTTGTCATGTATTCTTATTGCTTTTTGTCCATCAACTCAGTAGTAAACAGGGTAATATGAGATCTTCCAAATATTTGTTATGACGTTGATTTAATCATTTCATTCTCGTCAATACGATTGTAATGCAATCTTTTTGTTCTGTCTTGTGTATAACGCCAATGAAAATAAAAATAAGAAAGAGTTTAACTTCAAGCAAATCTTGACCCAAGGACAACAAAAGTCAAGAGATGTGATGCTGTGTCGGCACAAGTATGGGGAACTTGGCACGTTACAGACATATGCTGAGAGTGTATGCAACAGATAGTAAATTATACACCAATCATGTATGAAAGTAAAATAGCATTTCCGTTAATCTATCAGATTTTGTTGAACTGTCAAGCTACAGAAGACATGAGTCGAATAAAGGTATCCTTCAGTAACATAAACAAATAAGATATCAAGAGAGTGCCAATGCGGCCAACTGTGACTGTGAAATGTTTTAATAAGTTAAGCTTTCGTCTCTCAACGACATCATCATGAATACATTGCAAGACGAAAACTTAACTTATTAGAACATTTCACAGTAACAGTTGGCCACATTAGCCTTTTCTTCCTATCTACAGAATATAGTTGGATTATTTATGAGTCGATTTCAAGTATTCCATTGTTGGAAGCTAATTTAATTCAGAGATGCTTACGACATCCTATATATAAGGTATGTCAATGACAATACATGTATACGGGAAGGTACACGTGAGCCAAGTACATACTCAAGCATATTGTATATGTATATCTGTTGGCACATAGATACATACGTAAATACCAAAATTCACGCACACATAAGTTAGTTATGATTAACAGACCCAAAATGTTGGTCATGGTTGCTGTGCTAATAATGCTCAATATAATTTATACAGTGGATAAATAATATAATTTGACTCTGTTCAGTCCAACACCTCAAATATTGGACTTCAGAAGACTATTTCAACTTTTGCTATTTCCGCAAGGTTCCTGTTAGAATTTGGATGCGAAATTACAATTGTTAAGTTATGCCCAAAAAA
>JBAHVQ010170098.1:0-18880 GCA_036872915.1 Nanipora kamurai
ATGCCTTAGTCCTGTAGTCGTTTCTCTTTTTTATGGATCGTAAGTATAATCCTCCTAGGGAAAGTATTCTCATTAGAGAGCAGCTGAGGTTCTGCGACAAACTTCTAAGGAGTTTCTTATCCAGGTAAAAGCCTGAATTTTGCTGCAAACTAAAATTATGGCCAAGCAAGTTGTTCAAGTAGATGAAGTAATGAACTTTAGTGGAATGCTCTAAATAGGTGAAATGACTGTTTTTGTGAGTGTTTCAGCGCTATGATGAGTCTGCCAGAACAATACAAATTGTGAAACTCAATCACTGTATGCGTGGAAAAACGCACAAGTTGTTCCATGCTGGCAAATAAGTTGTTACCAGATTGTTCCAACCGGACGTCACCGTGATGCGCTCACACTGGTTGTCTCAAGTTGTTGGCAAGTCTGCTACGGCTTCTTGCAGACTTGTAACAAGACTAATGACTCCAACAGGCTTGTCGTTTTAACAGCTTGTAAAACAAGTTGTTTTATTAGCTTGTAAAACAAGTTGTTGCAACAACTTGCTACTGTCTCACAACTAACAAGATGCTACAAGGTTATCAACTACAAGTGTGTAACAGCTCGATGAAATGACAGATTTGCTACACCTTGTTAACCGACTTGTCACAAGCCTGTTGCGAACAAATCTTGTGAACAAGCTGTGAGATTTTTTACGTGTGTAGAATATCTTACCTACGCGAGTGTTGCTGTAGCGTGAGAAGACTTCAGGGACAACATGGGAAATACATTGAGATAATCAACAGCGAAATAGTGTTGTACCCAGATAAAAGTGTGTTTGTGACTGTACAAGGATAAGACTCAAGGATAAGACGAATCTTGGCAGCTAACAATTTAAGCACTCAAAAGATAAACAGATAAATAGATAAATATAAAGATAAATATTATGTTAATTCTTAGAATAGATTTTCGCTTCTATATTCTTTTTGTTCTTGCTCTGTTGCTGAACTTTTGGATAGATGTTTTAGGTTAATTCTGCGTTGTGAATACCTTGTAATAGGTTAAATACACCTCGATTGAAGTCCTACCTTTTTCCAGTGAAACCAGGCTTACAAAAACACATCCCAGTTTTAATATCGCAAGCCTCCAACACGTTGTTTTTCTCACAGTCACACGTTTCTCCACAATTCTTGCCATACCAACCAGGAGAACAAGGCTCACCACAGAAAGTACCTGTCCACCCTTCCAGACAATCACATGTTCCTTCTTTGGAATCACATTTGGCATTGTTCTGACATTTACAGTCATGGATACAGCCGGCACCATACTTGTTCGAAGCACATGCTGAATGAATACAACAAAATGATAGTTCTGCAATTGGCATACGTCTGTTATGGTGTCGGTGATGTATTCTCTCTCCAGGTAAATTTTATTCACAACTACCGTGTACGCCATTGTTTATCTGCGTCACTTCTAGGTACCATTAGTTTTTATCCCCACTCGAAAAGTTCTTGTTCATAAATTCCTTTTAAGTCTTTCCAGAGCCCAACTGCATGTGAAAACAAATAGTTCCATACCACCCTTGCACTAATTTCATTGTGGTTTTACCTAAATGATGGGTTTAGGCCTTGTCATCATCGGCAATAACTTGAAAAAAATACCATCTAAATGTTCCAACATGTCACTGATTGCAAATTATCTTTTCAACTCATTTTAAATTAAGCTCAAGTTTTGATTGAATATGTTTATTTATGTGGTTGCTTTTCTCTACCTAATTTTGTCCGATGCGAGTTAGACCTCATGTCAAGCAAACGGAAAACTGCAGTGTGTCTAAGCCCGTAGCAATGAGGGAATTGGAAGAATCGACCGATCCTCACTATTTGGTTCCAAGTTCCGCCCTCTGCAGTGATGATGTGACCTTAGTATCTGGACTTGTTCCATGATCAGATTTATGGTAAACATGATAGATGGATTTGCTTCATCTCAAAATGAGTCGACAAAGCTCATACAGATAAGAACTTGCTAAAACATTGCGTCTGGGAAATATCGTTGTGAAGAGTAATGAATATATACGTACCTCTGTTACAAGAAGGCCCATAATAACCTTTCTGGCAACTACAGACATTTGGCTCCGTACAAATGCCATTATGGCAACCATGCTGATTACAGAGAGCTAGGAGGAAAATGAAAAAATATCCTTGGAATAAAGATTGATCCAATAATAACATGATTACCTCCATTTCTGCTGTTCTCGAGGAGATATTTAACCCCTGAATTCCCTCAAAAGAGGGGAAATTTCTAATTTGTAAAAAAGTTGAACGTTTATTCAAATAACAAGGGGCTTGGCGACCATGCTAGTATACTAACAAGAAAAGTGATCAAAAATCTTTGGTTAAGGAACACGAACATGTCAGCTATGATATTGAAGTGCATGAAAACGTCAAAGAGCATTGCAGATATATTTGGGTACCTTGAGACCGGTCAGTTTCTTAACCCAACATAAATCAATGTTTCAAAAAATAATTTGTTACTGTAATTCACCTTTTGAGGAGTAATATATTCATCTAAATGTGGAAGTTCTGAAATTACATCCCCTTTAAATTTTGTAGCTAATTCGACGTAATGGCTTTTAAGTTGCGATTGGCTGAAGGTTTACAACGACCAATCATAGCGGGAGCTGGTAACCCAGGACCCAGTCTTCCTGGGTTTGCTGAAGCGGTCAATTGAATGGAGGATGTCGTTTTTGACGTTCTCTTACGTTTGTTGGAGGTCCCTGTTATCCTACATGTTACGACAGTACTTATGATAATCCGATTAGGCATCTGGGGTACTTATGGGAGACAGTTAGAGGTCTTTGAACACAGAATGCTTATTAGGAACTGAGATTTACCATAAACAAATCTAACGTAAGGTCTGTTCAAGAGAAATATCGGACCGATATTTTTAAGAAGTTTGCTGAAAACCCTCAATAAGTTTGGTTCTAATTTGTAGTTGTTGAGGAAATTTCGTTGTAAGTCCCCAGCCTATTCACAAGAGAGGACGTCCCAAGAGGTGGAATCGTTTCACTTGCAAGAATTTAAGGTGGCATCCTACAGGTACTATTTTTGCATTCTGTAATTAATAAGGTCATCCATCACCCATGGATTTTTCTAAGTTTGAAATAACTATAAGTTCAGTACGGAGCATGTGTAGGTCCAAATGAAGTGTCATTAACTTAAGATATCTTGGAAATCGTGGAGTTATCCATTGTTGCCTAGGCAAAAATAACGTTGGAAGTCTGGCATATTTTCATGATTATCACATTTTTCGGAAAATAAGTATCAGAATTGATATTTCACCGATAAAAAACTTTTAAAAATTTGATATGTTGTTACACTTTTTTGTATATTTATTTACGAAGTTTTGAAGAAATTCACCCCAAAAAACATGCACAAAATTCGGTATTGCATTGACGTGGACGACGATGTTGTGATAGAATAACAACTAGACAAGGACGTATCTACGCATGCATATAAACCATATTTAGTGATGAGTTTCCTATTAAAAATTACTGAGCAAAATCGAATTAAGTAAAATCGAAACAATATGATCGGTCGAACCACATGGGGTTTGCAAGACGAGCTGAAAGTGAGCCAATGTAAATAACCTTGCAGTTTTACCAGAATAGTGTAAATTACTCAGTAAATATGATATGAATGTATTGACCTAAATGACCATGTTCGACTACTAATTAGGAGATAAAGGCCATTTATCCAAGTAAATCTAAGGAAAAACTTATGGAAAGCAGGATGACCCTGTATTCAACTTCAACAACTAGTTGGACAGCGATAAATTCTCTTGCTTTTGTATGAATATATATATAATGAATATTATAAATCTAGTTAGAGATTTTTCCGGCCAAAACGTGAATGACATGTCTTAGGGGAATGTCATCCTGTCTGTTGTAAATATAACCGAGTTACCATTTCATTTCATTTCGAACAAGCGTCCGATATATCAGGCTTTGGTAAGAACTATTCGAAAATTTAACTTTTCGTCATTCTGGCCTCTTTTCGGGTGGCGCTCGAGCGTTATTTAAAAGAATTTTGACATAAAACATGCCACGATTAAGTAAGGAGATTTTTACCAACGTGTATCCACTTTCAAGTAGTTGAATAGATTGGTCACCGTGAAAACCATTTGTAAGCCCATAAACCACTGGCAAGCAAGGGTCATTCTTGTTGGGATTTAAACAGAAAATCGAAAACTGTTCGGAAGACGTACCAGTTGTGCATTCTTGATTATTTGATGTCCATCCGTCACAACACTGATAAACTGTCCTCTCTTTTGTTTGAGGCACTTTGTAATATCTGGTCTTGCTCACCATGCTTGTATGAATAATAAGAAAAGAGAAAATAATCATTGCCTACATTCCAAACACTTACAGTGTAGGACAAGATCATCAAATTGAAAATTAAGTAAAAGGTCTATAATTGTTGTGAGGTCTGCCTTGCTTGCTGGGGATGTGTTGAGTCAGTTTCCCATAAAGGCAAAACGACGAAAGAGGAAGTTGACCAAGACAAAACGAAAAATAAGGAGACATTGAAAGCAAATACTTTCCATAAACAGGTCCATTCGACGTTGAGCACATGGCTTCGAGTTTGTTTCCTTACTGCAACTTTTAATTGCCAGAACGTAAAATGTTGATAACGGAAACCGTGATTGTTAAAGTCAGGTAGTTAAGAATATTTACATCAAACTCCATTTTTCATATTTTTCCCTAGAGCAAATTACGAAAACCGACGGTAGTTTGCCAAGGCATGTTTTCGAGTTAAGGTCTGTTTGCAATGGACGCGAAAGCGTAACGCGACGCGATTTTTGTAATTTCGGAAGCGGATAAATTCGTCCCTGATGAGAAGCTTGATAAAATTGGAATGACAGGGTAACTTTCTGATTATAGTGTATACAAAACCTCCCAATGTTCATTTCTACGATAATTTTATTCGCTTTTAACCCTTTACCGGGCAGGTTTTCAGGAGGTCTCCCCTTGACGAGTAAAATCGTCTGGCGTTAGCCAGAGTAAAATTAATATGTTGCCATTTGGCAACACTGCCCGGTAAAGGGTTAAGGTGATAGTTTTTAACCCTTTATCGGGCAGGTTTTCAGGAGGTTTCCCCTCTCACGAGTAAAATCGTCTGGCGTTAGCCACAGTAAAATTGTCTGGCGTTAGCCAGAGTAAAATTAATATGTTCCCATTTCACAACAGTGCCCGTTGAAGGGTTAAAAAACGAAAGTCGCGTCGCGTTACGGTTTCGCGACCAATGTGAATAGATCTTTTATCGTCATTTAAAACACTGTTTGAAGGTTTTCTACAACGTTTTCTTTCGTCATTTGACATTTGATGTATAACAAAACACTTATTTAATGCCTCCGATAAACTGTGTAGTTTGTGTCTCCTCGACCACCGTTGATGCCCGGAGCTTCGCCTTGGGGTAACTTCGGCGGTCTTGGAGCCACAAAACACACTGTTCCCCTTGGAATAATAAGTAGATGGGACAGGTGTGGTTGAAGGAGAAACCTATTTGATTGATGACATCAAACTTGTAAATGTACCGACATTTAAGAATTATTGGTTGAGGTTTCGACTTCGGCAGATAACACTGACCGAAGTGTGGATAATTCTTGATATCATGCGAAAGCCGAATCCAATGATTGTTTTATAATACAATTATAAATGATCTTGGCAGAATTAGTAGGCATATAATTGTCATAAAATTCACAACGTTTTTTTAGTATTTCTTTTAATTTTAACAACATGTTTCGAAAGATCTACTTCCTTCATCATGTTAGATGTTACAGTCTATTGTCATTGGTGTCATTCAATATATTCACGTCAGCATTGTCTTACGTGAGTAGCGTGTTCATTTTGACATATTAAACAAGATATGAATTAAAAAGTTGCCTGGCAAACTAATAAGACTAATTATAAAGATATGTTAGATTGTATTAGAAAAATTGAAAAAGTAAAATAAATAAATAATAATAAATAAAAGCAAACAATTTAAACCAAACTACAGGATGTTGTTAAAAGGTCAGGTTCATTATAATATGATCCTTCTGCTTGTTGAGTTCAGGTTTCTCTAGCTGGATGTAGTAACTTTCTTTTAGTTTTAGTTGGGATTTTGTGGCAGCAGTATTTATTATTTGGAAGCAGTCCTTGTAAACAAAGTCAGCTAGGTCACCTACGGAAAATGTTTGATGTTTTGTCGGTGGTAACATATCGAGAGTTGTATCAGAATCGAGATTTGTAGAAGTATTGTATAATAAAATCTTTTCCATATACTTACCGGTATTTTGTACATCTACGCAAGTTCCACCAACCACACTTTACTGTGTATCGTTCTCTAATTTGCTCAATGCGCGACTTTGTAACATGAGTAGTGTATCTACAAAGCAATGAAGAACCGACGGTAGCGCTTTTGTAGAACGACCATATAGAACATCCACATACAGCAAATCATACCTGATAAGGGCAATTAGAGTATGGAACGCATTGCCAAACGAAATACGTCTTTTATTCTCTCTACAAACCTTTAAAATTACACTAAAAGAACTGTACTACTCTGCTGTTCGCTCTGCCTACAACTCCGATGACCCACGTTCTTGGAAATCAATCTGTATCAAATGTAACTCTGTTCGTAATCGATGTATTCCTCCAACTTGCTGTTTTTAGACCTCTACCAATAATTTCTTCCTAGACTAACGTTGTTATAATGCAATATCGAAATAATAATTTTATATGGTAGTAATGGATCCGCAGTAATTGGTTTTAACTGTTGCGGTTTCCCTCGCGTTGTATTATGACTCAGTAGTAATCTATTGTAATCAAGGCAAAGTTATATAAAGTAAAAAAAAAAACTTAAAAAACAACATAAATAAGTAAACATGCAAGCAAAATCCATTTCAACGCGAGAGAATGCAGTTTCACTGTACAATGATCTGAAGTAGTACTCTTCATTTTTTCTCATTACACTAGGTCTACGTTTTAAATGAGTAAATTTTTAGTTAAATTGGCATGTCGAAGCTTGATGTTAGTAAAGGTGTTCATTTGTTTGGTGTTTTGACAGCATTATTAAAGGGAAGGTATACCACGCTAGCTCCTCTTCCACCAGCGCTGTAAACCCGGATCGATCCGCGTTTCAATCATCCTTCTCGGGTATGCCATTAAGTCACGCCAGCAAGGTTTCCATGAACAAATATAATGCCGTTGGAAGGTACTAGTAAAGTTCTACCTCAGCAATCAGTATCATCTGCACATCAAATAAAGGTTACGGTGATCCGTGACCCGTAACAGGGTTTGAAAACGGGTTAGTCATCTATTTTACTGCTCCCTTTGATATTATTGAGAAAGTTCGGCTTCAAACGAACTCAATGTATTTGGACTCCAGGGGGCGATTGTTCAAAAGTCGATTAGCGCTAATCCAGGGTTAAAGGACATGGGCAATAGAACTCAAAGTTGCGAAACGCAAGTTTTTGAGCTCAAAATACAATGTGAATTGTCACTTTGCTTTAAAGATTGAAATAAAACCGCTTTAGTTACTCCTAAAAGGTTAGAATCGACCTTTGAATAACCGGCCCCAGAGAAATATAAAAATGAAAAGTCAAAACTTCCATGTGTGAATGGAGCCCTAACTGATGGCAAACATGAAAAGTTAACAAATGTTAAATTTGAGTAACAAAGTGGCAGAAGTTTTGAAAAAAAAAATGTGATGTTCATTTTATTTGTAGCTTGTTTAATCCTTCAGGCTTCACCAAACACTGTTGCCAACTTGCCATTTTGAAAACTTATTAAATTTTACTCTCACTAATGTCAGACAATTTTACTAGCTAAAGGCATATATACTTCCTTGAAACCTATACACTTGTCAGTAAACATTTAATTTCCATTATAAGGGAGCAATTATTACAAGCAGTGGCCCACCTTTGGTTGGACGGAGGGGCCCTTAGCTTTTACCCCTCTTAGGTGAAGGAAGTGGGAGTGACATGTGACACATGCTACCTAACTGATATTTTACTTCCAAATTATTTGAAACAACAGCTTTTAACAAGGATATTTATGTCAGGTTAATGGTTTGTTGTTACTTAGAAATAAACCAAAGTTAGTAATTAATCAAATGCATTTTTCATTATTTAATAACTTGCTATCAAAGGCAGTCAAATGAATTCCACTATCAAATGATATGTAATGTTCAAGTAGCCTAATGACAAAACATTTTTTGTGTATCATGCTGAGGGTGATGTCTTTCTAGCAGCTTAAAAGAGTTCAAAGTTTTTAGTGGGGAACCATGCTATCAAACCCCAGTAAGATGTTTGTGGAAGTTGACCATCCTAGACAGTATACCGTAGTCTGTTGGTGGAAGTGACTGACCATTTTGATGGCTTATGGTGGCGGTCATCCTCAGAGTCAAGTGACTTTTAACTCTTTCCTGTCTAAGGACTTTGCCCTGGATGCGTAAAATCGTCTGGTGTTAGTCAGACTTAAATACTAAAGTCTCCATAGGTCACTAAGGACCTATATGGACAGGAAGGAGTTAAGGAGATAGGTTTCAAACCCTGGTTAACTCTTTCCTGTCCAAGAACTTCCCCTGGATAAGTAAAATTGTCTGGCATTAGCCACAGTTAAATACTAAAGTCTTGATAGGTCACTGAGGACCTAAACAAACAGGAGGGAGTTAAGGAGATGGGTTTTAAACCCTTGTCAACTCTTTCCAGTTTGAGGACTTTCCACTGGATGAGTAAAATCACCTGGCATGTGCCAGAGTTACATACTAAAGTCTCCTTAGGTCATTGAGGACCTATGTAGACAGTAGGGAGTTAAGCCTTGACTCTGAAGATGACTGCTGTTAAGGCGGTGGAAACTTCAGTCACTTCCACTAACAGTCTTTCTCAAGACTACACTAATCTGGATGATTGACCTTCACTAAAATATAATGATTGTCACAGGTTCAAACCATTTAATATATACTTTAAAACTCCAGGAAGACAACTTTACTGTACTAGTACCATAAAGATTAATAATTTAAAGTTATCTTCACCTCATTATGGCTGTTTTTGTGTCTTGTAATGAGCACTCATTTAATTAACATTATTGCATCTTACTGAATCATATGATAAATTGCCACACAACTTTGGTATTCCAGAAAGAATCAGGAAAATTTAAATCAAAGTGGTTTGTGTTTTTATAAAATAGCTCAACATTTAACCAGTATTGCATAAAATACTGCACAGTGTAATAGAAAACCTACACCTACCATAATATACTGTGCTTATACTACACAGAAAAAAATTAATAAAACAAAAATAACTTTGGTTATTTGTTTGTTCTTACAATATATCGGTATATCTGGCTGTCAGTACAGTAGTATGATTTTAGGAAAATCAGTCAAATATTGGAATGGTCTAGAAAACAATTTGCTTTGTTAATACAGTTGTTTGCTGTCTTTTTGCATCAAGTTACCAGAGTTGACATCTGCTTGATAAAGGTGTCACAGAGGTTCTATTAACTTGTGACATTTATTTGGGATTCAATCAAGAGTAAGGAACTCATGATCACTGCTTGATTTCTTTCTGTCTTGATAGGTTCTCAGTGACCTATGGAGGCTTTAGTATTTTACTCTGGCTAATGCCAGATGATTTTACTCGTCAAAGAGAAGTCCTTGGACAAGAAAGAGTTTGTACAGGTTTGACACTACAGTGTACCTTTAGATTAGGTTTATGGTAACAGAAAGTTTGTTAGCCAACTTCTTTTCAGTCAGATTGTGTGCAAATGTTTTATTTGACCTGTGTATTTGGCTTAGTCAGGTGGGACACCAGGTGGAATTATAGCGCTTAGTTGGGGAGGCCAATTCTTGGAAAAGTTTTAACTTCAGCTGCTGTGTGAAGACAGACATTTTAAAATGTATGTAAAGACAGTGTTAAGACATTTATTCAATGGCCAATATGCAAACAGACATTTCCTAAAATGTCTTTGCATCTTGGTAGTTTCCACAGCTCCCTTGTTCAGCTGGAGGACCAATCTTCGTGAACAGTTTAACTGGGGTGCATTCTTTGGACCCCACCTGCTAAAGTTTAGGGGGGACAAAATAAAGAAATGTGTAATATAGTTATGTTTTATAATTATTAATAAAGATATCGATTAGAATGAATATTTCTCCCACCGTTAGTTAGGCAAGGTAATGACCCCCCTGGCCCCCTGTTTTGCCGCCATTGCCCCCTGTTGCGATCGTTAACCGTAGCGTCGGATAAAGTGCTAATCCTGGACTGAGTCGATCAGCCAGCATCATTTTAGCTTCGATTGTTGAGCAACTAAAATATTAACAAATAGCTATGTAGCACAGATACACTATCCCAATGCATACAGCCCCGGGAGCTTTTATTGACCTGTGAGGTATTTCCCAACAGATCTATAGAAATTCGTAATCTTCGATACAGAGTAGTCAAAGTGTACTTTCGCAATCCCGTAGCTGTAATTAGATCTTGTCTCTCCTAGTATAGCATTTTTGGGTAAGGTTCAGCTGATTGCTGTCAATAAAACCCAGGAATACTACCAAGACGACACACAGGGATGTCCCGAATAATGAATGGGTATAATATTAATAATTTAGAATTAACCTTTGATCGAACTTAGCATGATATTAAGTGGAGTTTAAGCCCAAACTCACCTCTCTTGCTTGCTGCAAACATTCAAACCATCAGGTTTTAAAGCTGGCACTGCGAGAACAAAAACGGACAAAATACTCAACATCAACCAAGCAGTTGAGCTCGGCCATACCATTTCTTTTTTCAGTTTTCCAAAGATCGAGCTGGGTAATTCTCGTCAACTTCTCGATCCAAACACTACCACAAAGGATCAAATCCTTCAAGTAAACAATAAATATAAAGACTTTTCAAAAATCTCGCGGTGTAATCGTCTTTATTAAATGATGTGGTTTGAGAATTGGTTTTCAGTTATTTGCAACTTTCGCTACAACAGTATAACCATGGGGTAGGATGTGGGTCGTGTCAAACCAAACCACGATTAATTACAGATTACGAAATGTTAGCTTCCTCTTGACACTTGATATTTAATTCTACATCCGTCTCACAGCAGGCGATGAAATATTTCAGATCTTGCTGGGAGCTATTGTTCAATTGCCAGGAATAAACGTTATGAATAACCAAGAGTTCAATGAAGAAGTTCGTCTATGTTAACATCAGTTTCAATTTTGATGGGATCGTTTATTTCCCGTATTCAATGTTTCCACGCATTCATTCGTAACTATGTGGGAGGTACTTGTATTCAAGTTCCTGTAGGCGGTCGACTTTCTTTTTGTCAGTTGTATTTGCCAGCTATTCTCTCTTTTCGTAGCTCGCGTTGTCGTTTATTTTGTATTTTGATTTGGAAAAAGGAAGTATAGATTGCAAGAACATAAAGTGCATTTTTGTTCTGGGGAGTGAAAGCACCGGGAAGTGATGACATTGTGAATCTTTCTCGGAGTGAGAGAGTAGAGTTCCTGTGTCATAGATTTTCATTACATCTTGACTGAGTAAGATGTTTATTCAATCTTCTGTTATTTCCTGTACACTACACACTGGTATTTGACAATGGGACAAAGAGGCCATATATGATCAGAATACTTGTAGAACACAATACAAAATGAAGATGATTTTTCCGGGAAGGGAAACAGTATACTTTTAAAGTATAAAGTATTTTACAGTTTAGTTTTAAAGTATATAATATTTTACAATATATTTTTAAGTACACATTACAGTATATTTCTATAGTATATATTATTTTACATTATATTGCTAAAGTACATTATTATTATTTTACATTAAAAAGTCTTCAGAGCCTGGATGCCAGGGAAAAATACTGTAAATTTAATTCCTTGAAAGTTTGCATGGTGATAATAGTAAAGTGAATATAGGTGTTTTGAAACACCACAGTGTTTATTTAAGTCATGCTGAGCATTCGACTTGTAAACTCAAGTCGTTTTCAGAACAATTACCAGCCTGTTTGTTGGCTGGTGTTACATAAATGAAACTACGCACGGCAAACTGACGTGACATACAGGCTATGGTGACGAGTTATTCTACTAAGGTATTGGGTACGGTTCCTGTACACAGCAACGTATAATCAGCCACTATATATATATATATATATATATATATGTATATGTATATATATATGTATATATATTCAGCCACTGAACAACACCTGGTCGTCGCTATTCCATTGTTCATTACGATCAGGGACCGCACACGATACATCAATTCTTTAAAGTTTTGCATGGTGATAATAGATATACTATGTATAGTTTGTGGAACACTACGTTTTATTATAATGCTTAAAATTAAATTGCTTAATAGCAAATTTAATTGCTTATTTTAATGCTTTTTAGCATTAAAATAAAACGTGGTGTTCCACAAACTATACATAGTACGCGTACACGATACCTTAGTGGAATAACTCGTCAGCATAGCCTGCGTGTCACGTCAGTTTGTCGTGACTCGTGCGTGGTTTCGTTTATATGACGCCAGCCAACAACCAGGGGCCAGTTCTATAAATAGTGATTAAGTTTAATCACGATTAGTGCTTAATTTTAGCCAATGATGATCAGAGTGGGAGAATTTAACTACGTTTTAATCACCCGACGGCGGAGTCAATTATGATTAAGAGTAATGATGTTAGAAGTTACTCCGAGTGACGAACCATACCGGACAAGTGGAGAAAACTCTACTTGGCCCGGCAGGGATTCACACCCGCGATCTTCGGTTTACTAGTCCGACGCTCCACCAACTGAGCTACAGGTCAAGTTGGGAGCAGGTCGCGAAACGATCATTTCCGGTATGGTTCGTCACTCGGAGTAACTTCTAACATCATTATTCTTTACCCGAGTTCATTCTTCTTCTTAAGCTATGATTAAGAGTTTTATACAACCGGGCCCAGGCTGGTAATTGCTCCGGGCACGATTGTTCAAAGGACGATTACCGCTAATCCTGGGTTAAAATTTAGTCGGCACTTTCGTTTGGCATGTTCGGCTAAGTGATCAAAGCTCAAACTTGGCTCTAGGAGAACATCTTTCTATATTTGTATGATATCTGAACAAGAAAGTTTAAGAATCCTTTCCTAGATTATTTATTAGATTATTGGAGTATTTCATGCACAATGTTTTCACCTTTTTAAGAACTGGGCCCTGAAGATGACTTGAGTCAACAAGTCGAAAGCTCAGCATGATTTAAATAAACACTGTGGTGTTTCTACAAACCTATATTCATTTTACAGTAAATTTGCCAAGTATAAAAGTTAATTTACTGTTGCAAAGATATCAATTTAGCTTCACTAGTTAAAATGAGGAGATTTTTCCAAGAAGAGTACTTTATGCTTTAAAACAATTTTGTATTATACTTACTGTAAAATATTGCAGTAGATTTTTTGTCAAGAATCATTTTTACAGAGATTTTTTTACAGCGGTTATCCCGTTGCCTCCCGAGTTTGTTAGAGCATCAATCGCAATCTTTGGTCAATTAGTTTGGGGGATCGTCTCGTTTATGTTACGGCAGCTAAATGTCAGGCTGGTAATTGTTCTGAATACGAACTGAGTGGACAAGTCGAATAAAAACCAATACCAGTCGACAATTTGAAGAAAAAAAATAAAAGAAAACATAATCCGAATAGTAACATCTTGAAAACTCAAGATTCGAGTGAAATCAAGACAAAAGAGTGAATCTGAACGATATCTGCCTTATTTCTAAATCATCGTCAGGTTAATAATTCAAACCACATCCAAAATCGGCCGCCAGTGGATTAAAACTTCTTACTTTACGTGGAAATTGGATTACATTGAAAAGGGGACTTCAATCTTTTCAGTGAAGAGTGAAGAAGCACCTCGGGCTCGTACGTGGTGAGTCTAACCGGCCTGCCAATTCGCACTACAAGTATCGTCTATTTACGATTAGAAGTGTTTTAATTGTCTGGAATATTTGAGGAACTTTGCTATCTTGAGTTTAGATACATTTTGAAGATGTTCCTTGAACTTTTTTTCTCAGAAAGTTTTCTTTGTAGATTAGCTCATCTTCTCTAGCAAAACGTCTGCTCTCATATGGTTCATACTTCACAAGCTTTCGTGATATTTTCAAGTGCTAGCACTTTGCTGTACAAATATCAAGTCGAACAACTTCGAATATAACTTACGGCTAAACTCTGCCATCTGCACCAGGGTGGCCTGATGGCTGTAGCGTCTCATCGGTGATCAGAAAGTTGCGGGTTCGATTCCTGTCTAGGGCTTGGAAATGTTTCTGATGAAATTGCTCAATTTTTTAAATGAAGCTTTTAATATTTTGGTTATCTGTTATAAACAAGGCCGCACTCAATACCACCGTCTGGCAGTAGATAAGATGATGAATAATTTGTTTGAATACTGATTGAGTTTGTTTTTCAAACAGTTGTTTATGTTTCACTTGTGAAGCATTCGACTTTTCTAGAACAGAATCCATGGGTTTGAGATATTACTACAAATGAACAAATCTGTCGCGCAATTAAGGGCCGGGACGCTGATAACGCTGCGAATGTTTACATTTTGCGTGGTGACTGGTAGTTGCTCCTAAAAAAGAATTGTTACCAATTTAAGAGGAAAAAAACGACCACAAGAACTTTTCCGTTCGCCACAAAACTTGAGTCAAAGAGAGTTTTGAGGGCACTCGTAAAACCTAGAAACAGTTGTGAGTTGCTTTTAATTAAGTGCAACGGCGCCCTCGGGATCGAAAGCAAAAAACCCTTTAAATTGGAGCATTGATTGAACGAGAAATTCAAAAAAGGATTCTTTGCTCCTAACTATAGCAAGAACTCGTTTTAGGTGCATACTTGAAATGTCGAGGGAACGAAAGTCGGTCCTTTGCTCGCGTAAACTGGGGTGGAGGACAAGTTTAGAAAATGACGATGAACGGTCTAATCTAACGTGCTTTTAATATCGTGGTAAAGATGTCAAATATATTACCGTTTAAGGTATCGTACACTTTTGTTCTCGAAGCTTCGATTTTAACATCAGAACATACAGGATTCAGAACATACAGCATACAGGAGGGAACATTTGTTTTATTACAAAATGCAAGAGAATCCACCTTACACCGACCTTAGCAAAAGTGAAGGACAGTTTAAGTTAAGATTCTCCTCGTTCTCAATCCTTCTCTACAACATAATTCCTTTTAGGTAATACATGATAGTGATGATGATGATAATGATAATAATAATAACAATAATGAAAATAATGATTTTAGGTCCACAAATTGGCACTTTTATATACAATTCCATATCAATACTGCAGTTACATACAAGTGTAAGTAATACAATGGTTATTACAAGGAGGTAACATTGCAGTTAAAACAAGTACCGAATTAAAACATTTATCAGAGACAACTTCTTTCATTTATCAGAGACAACTTCTTAAGTCGATAATGAAAAGCAGCAATAATTTGATTTTGCTTTGTTACTTTGATTTTTACTCACTAAAATAGTAAATTAACCAAAAAATAGTGCAATATTAGCTCTTGTTCTGGACTCCTAAGGGTCAAATAATGGACACAGAACAACAATAACGGGTAAACCACGCGGCATTTTCCACTAGACGCGGGCTGTGGACGGAAAATTGAAGTGTAATTTTCAGTGGCCTAAAGTTTGTCTCATCTACAGTCTGCCATGCACAAACTCAGCTTCCAAGAATACTCTTGGCTGCTTTCTGGTATCCGCGCCGGATCGTTCTGTTGAATATCCCGTAAACGAAAGGACCGGTGCAATTGGAGAGGAAAGCAGGAATAAGTGATATCCAAGAGTAGTAATTCAGATACCACACTCGTTCGTCTTTGAAGTCCCCACCAAAGCTACCAATTACCATCCTAGAAAACATTCCAGGGATCCAAGAGACCATGAATAGGACTATTATCGTGATGCTTATTCGAAAAGCGCGGATATTTTGCTTCTTTCGCAGTCTTGCCGCCGCCGAGTCCAGCTCCATTTCGCGTTCGTGGCGAAATAACGTGAATACTACGGAAGCATTTGTGAAGGCAATCACTGCAGTCGGAAGTACGCATATGACGAATAACATGATGTAATGGTACAGAGTTCGGTTATAGGACTTGGGATAATTCGCCTGACACGTTCCGTTGATCAAGTGAAGATGCAAAGCGTAATATATCAAGTAAGACAAAAACAAAGCATAACAAACAGCCAGGATTCGTTTGACTGACGTTATGCCAAACTGTGTTTTGAGCGGGAATACTACTGCCCTATAGCGGATACAAGATATAAGAAGGATCTCCACTTCTCCCAAGAAGTAGAAGTAAGCAGAAATAGACCTTGAAAGTTTACACATAATCTCACCAAGCGCCAGTTGGTAGTCATTCAGGAGATGATTCAAATTCAGCAGAGTGGTGCATAAAACTGTCCCGATATCAGATATTGCGAGATGGAGAAGGATATATTCGAATGGCTTTCGCGTGAGTCGTCCCTTAACTAGCGTGTAGGCAACGAGTAGGTTGGAAGTAAGACAAAGAAAAAACACAAAGAAATTTGCAACGACTTTGATTTCGTAGAGTGACTCACCGATAATTCCATTGACTGTGCTGTTCATTTCAGCAAGATCTTTAGGCGATGGTTTGTTGGACTTTCCCAATCGTTTTCTTTCGAGTGATTTTAGTTTTGGCCACTGAAATGCCTGAAATCACGTTTTAAGGCTGGCCACCTCATTCATGTCTCTTTTGAAATCAATGGTGGTCGTGCTAATAGAAATACAGAGGCACGCCGTTCCTTTTAAGAAAGCATTTCAGAGAAGGAGCCGCACTTTTCTTCTAGTTTTTTATTCTTGTCATTTGCTATGGCGACTGGAAATGCTTGATATTAGTTTTTCCATCGCAACCTCATTCGTGCACCATAAGATGGGAATGGCTTTCTTCCTGAAGTGACTCTAAATGTATATAGGAGCCGTCAAGGAAATTAATTAATGCGTTGTGAAGGTTGGACGTTTCTCTCGAGCACGTATGATTTGATAATAAATCTCATTATTTCTGTTGTGATAAATTTTCGTCTGGTTCAAGCTTGCAAAATATGTTTACTCCTATTTTTTTATGATAATATCTCGTATTATGAGATAAGGACAAAGTTGTCCAATTCTGACTGGATAACAATTTGATGACGAATTTCATTTATTTCCATCTGCTCGGGGACGTCTTATTTTACTTTACTCCGACTAACTCCAGACAGTGCTATTCGCTAGAGGAAAACCTCTGCAGAGGAAAGAGCTATAAATATGTTAAATTTCGGGCATTAAGCCTGTTGTTCTGTAAAAATTTAATCCAGTTACCAGACCTCTCCGTTAAACGGTTACCAGAGCGTATTCAAACTGGATAACATAGTTACTTCGTAAAGAAGTTCGGTTTGTACTGTCGTGGCGTAGGTTTTCGCAAATTTGGAACTGGTAGTGGTCAGCCCCATAAGAAATTTCCAAGCTACGAGACCAGAAATCTTTACAGTTGGCTAGTATATAATTGACCTTAGCCTTAATCATTCAAGAAAGTTGTCCTAACATTGAGAGCCTTTCCTTGACAAAGTTTATTAAACATATTTCCTAACCCCTTGGGGTGTTGGGTCGAGAAGAGTTAATCGGGTTTTTGTCAGTAACTAAGTTAAATAAATACAAAAATAGTACTCAATTAAAAGAATATGGACAAGGAAGCTCAAATCGAAAGCGTGAGGCTAATAAAATTTTGGGCTACCTTTCTGCAAAGCTTTATATGTTGAACATTGTTGGAGTGGTTCAATAACTAATGTATTTGAATATATAACAAAACAAACTGATGAAACTGACGAAGGATATGAACTCAATTAGAAAATAAGAAAGTACTTCTTCAATTTGGACTAAATTGAAGTTATACTTATTTAGCATGTGGAATTTGGGTGTTTTTCAAAAACACCCAGAAAAACAATTTTCAGAAAAACAATTTGGGACTCCGATATCATTCTTTTCAATAAACGAGCTTGACAAACTTCCATATCTCATTAACAGCATCAGCCTTCCACATAAACGACGTTTGTGCATAAGCGACATACGAGCAAACTCAATCTACAGAGCGTAGAGAGTGTAGGTGTTTGCAAGCTTGGATATAATCAACGAAAGGCTCGTTCTTCAAACTTTATGCAAAAACGTTTTCATAAATCTTGAAGAACGAGCCTTTCGTTGTTTGTGAATAAGATTAAGGAAATCCTATTTATAACAAAAAGGATGACAGCGAAGCGATCAACGGATCCAAATACATGAAAGTTTTGGCTGGAATATTTCGAAAGTTATTATCTTCGTCTTGTGCTAGATTATGCCGTCAACTGTTATTGATTTAGTTGATCTAAGCTGCGAAACATCGGTGTTTTAATCAGTCGAAGAATCCATCCCTGAGAGAATCCAAGCGAGTGTGTTTCATTTTTGCTCCTTGTTTCACCTTAAACGTTCGTGATTGGCTCGGGAAACTGGCAAAAATTTGCAGTAGTAGAAAACTGAAGTTTCGAGCGAAGTCCATTGTCGCAGTGAAAAGAAAAGAAACCAAAATGAAATACGGTATACTCCGGCAGTGGGCTTTGGCTCGAAACGTAAGATTTTTACGTTAAATCTTTGACAGTTCCTTAACCTTTTTGACTTATGTTCGTCTTTCGACACTGCCAGCATGGAACTCTAATTTTAAATCTTTACTATGGTCTGATCAGTTGGTTAGTGTTGAAGTTGCTTTGGATAAGGCAGCGCATGCAATTGTAATGTTTAACAATGACACAATTAAAAAGACACACTGCTGATTGAAGAAGTGTTAATCGGCGTTGTAAAAAGGCAGAGAACGATGTAAAAATGTAGGATGCTAC
>JBAHVQ010170164.1:0-18856 GCA_036872915.1 Nanipora kamurai
TTGAACTATAAATATAAACGTCGATATATTGCTAAATGGGTTTGTTGTATCCATCAAGATTATATTTTATCCCCCCCGTTGTCTTCTGAGAATTGAAAGGCAAATTCTGCGTATACCTACCTCGTGAGCATTAATCAGGAACCTTGCTGGTGGATGTGTATATTTGACATAATACTTAGTAGTTACCTCTGACAACATGAAAGCAAGGTTGATATGCTTTATCCTCTGTGTCTTCTCGTTCGTGTCATTAGTCAAGGTGACGGAGGTTCAAGCAAACAAGATAAATTGCACAAAAAAGGATGAATGTTCGTGCGTAACAAATACTAGACCGCAGTTAACATTATCGCTGTGGCCGATAAAAAAGTAAGTACTAAGAGTGAAATGCTCGAGTTTTATGTAATCCTTCATTTTTTTCTTGCCTGACGATGCTATTTTGGCAGCGACAGAAAAACGTTAACTATCTTGCCTCTTGGTTTCGATTTTGTTTCAAAACCGATGTAGCTGGCTTGCCGCTAGATTTTACGAGGTTTTGTTTCACAATCATCAAGCTCCGTGAAGTAAGAACTCTTAGCAGAACGTATCTGTTAACGAATTTAACATGACTCGAAAATGTAATGATTACAATTTGTTCAACATTATTTGCCAACGTTTTCGTAATGCCAACAAGGCAGTTGCGATCAATTCATCAAAACAGTTACCTCGCTACCTATTAAATAGGAGTAGGTTAAATCTGTGTTAACGGGCTTCCCCTTTGGTTACAATCTTTTGTCGGAGTGAGTAGAACACCTTATCTATTTCACGAAGTTTTTAAAGTTGAAAGAATCCCATCTGAGCCTGGAACACGCGACTATGTTTTCTGTCACAAGTTCTTGAGATTACCTGCCTCCTCGATATTGCTCGCACGTGCTGGTGTATACTGCGAACATGTTTTATTTCAGAAAAAAATCCTTGACAGATGTTATTTGCGCGCGTGTTCGAATGGGCATGTATATTCCCTGCTGGTGGATGAGCTTGGAACAGAAACGAGATCTGAATGATGAATTTTTTTTGCCTCAGGATCTCTCAGGATCACTGAAAGCACAGTTTTCAAGTGATTGTTAACACCGATAAACATATTTTTTGAGCGTTGGTACCGATAATGGATTGTAGCGATTATATGGAAACCAAGTTGTCGTCTTGGTCAGAAATTGAATGGGGAGGAAGACAATTTCAAATTATTTAACTGATATGACAAGGGTGCCCTGACTGAATGAGCTGTAACCTTTTGTGCGTTGAGGGACGACGTTCCTGAGTCAAATTTTGAAATTTCTGTATAGTGTACTATGCACTTTTTGGTGCAACTTGTCTCGAAACGGCTGAATTTGCTGTGTAACTTTTTATCAGCCTACATTGTGAAAAACTCATGAATGTGAAACTTGATCTCAATTGCAAAATACAGAAAATCATATACACCACAGGGTTCCTTGTCGATCTTTCCTTGATGGCCATACACTCAAATTATTTAATTGGTGTGGCAAGGTGCCCAGACTGAATGAGCTGTGCCCTTTTGTGTGTTGAGGGACCGCTGAGACATTAATTTTGAAATTCCTGTGTTTCTTAAGGTGGAGTTACACTATACAATTTTTGGTGTAACTGGTCTTGCAACAGCTGAATTTGTTGTGTGGCAGTTGCATTGGTAGAGGTGTTACACTTTGTGATGTTTCTTGCTACTTGTCTTGCAATTTGCTGACTCTGGAGACAAAGACACTGAGGGGTAAGCCTGAAGGCATGTTTTTATTGGCTTATTAAACAAAACATTACGAGGCAAGTTGCAAGAGGTATGTTACACTGTGCAATGCTTCAAAACTCTGTTGTGGCATTGCTGCAGTTGTTGTATAAAGTTGAACTTGATTCTACTTTATGCAATGTTTGTTGCAACAAAAATGTTGCAAGACTTGATTGCACAGGGTAATACTGTATGTTACACAATGCAACTTCTCATGCAATGTATATCACACCAAAATTGCACGACAAGTTGACTGAAAAATTGCATAGTGTAGCACTGCCTTTAGGTGGCATTTCTAATATTTTAAATGATTTTTTAATAAAATGTAGAGATCTTGAAGGTGATGTTACACAGGGCAGTTTTTACAGTTGACTTTCCATGCAACAAATGTTTGCACTAAAAGGTGATGCAATCATGTAACATGCCATTTGTGAAAGATTTTTAATGAAATTTTGTTTAGGAAACTGAACATACAGTGTTTAAAATTGTCATTAAAAATCATCCAGTATAATATCACCTTAGAGGTAAGATTATTGTTTGCCCCACTTCTTAGGGGAGAGAACTACCCCTTTGCCCCTCCCTTTCCAACAAGCTAGGATAAAATTTCTCATGGTCATATTTCATTCTATATATTTTCTTCAATTGCACCATCACCTTTATACTGTATGTATTCCTTTTCATTTGTAATCTCACCTCACTAACCTTAACTAATTTTTTTCAGTCTACATTGTGAGAAGCACATGAATGTGAAACTTGATCTCAATTGCAAAATACAGAAAATCATTATATACCACAGGATTCCTTGTCAATCTTTCTGTGATGGCCATACACTCAAATTATTCAATTAGTGTGGCAAAGGTGCTCCAAATGAATGAGCTCTGACCTTTTGTGCATTGAGGCCACATATTCAAAAAGTTTCTTTGTTTCAAACCCACCGATTAAGGAAAAATGTGTCAAAAAAAACTTGGTCATTTTTACAGAACTCATCATTTAGATCTGATGCCTACATTTGTTAATAGCCATGACCAACTGGTAATACTGAGAACATCAGACCAGGCTTGAGTACAGAAAACTTTTCACTTTTCTTTACACTGAAATAGTCACCTGGGGTCTGTTCATCATTACTTGGAGTTTTTAAGAATTTTCCTGAGACCTTTCAGAGTGACAGCAGTGCAAGGTCACATGTATAGAAAAGGAGGGGAGAGTTTGTGATTCCAGCTCTTTTTGTGGCAGGTCTTATGTCTGTCAATTAGCAAGAGCAATTTTTCCCCATTTTCAAAAGCCATGAGGATATACAGTACAGCATGATCAGAAATTGTCCTGGTAGTACCTTTCTGTACCCTTAGCCCTTGCCCTTCAAAATTCTTAGTTGTGCTCTTGCCTTTTTATTATATTGAGTTTGTAAAACTTGGACATTTACCTCTAATTTGACTCACCAGCGTGGATTTGACATCAGTTGGCTTTTAATGCAATATCTGATGCAGCTTTTATACCTATTTCAAATGCCGAATTTATGTGACAGGGTGCCATACCTCAAACATTCAATTTAGAAAATATTAAGAAAGATGCTTAGAAGATAAAGATAGATTGTAAACCAATAAGCAATTGTTTGACAGTACTGCATTACCCTGTTGTGACAATGAATGTATGATATATTCCCAAATTTGCAATAAAAAGGACAAATTATGTAAAAGGACATGATTTTTGTCATTCTCTTTTAGCATCAAACTTTACCAGGTTGCATCTCTGTGCCCATAATTTTCAAAATTTTTACAGGGGGCATACCCCTGATTAGTCCCACTTAGTTCCCTTAGACACTTCTGTGGCTGTTGTACCCACACCGTGTACACTGTTGGGACTTCGCGCTGCCTCTCCTCTGTTCCGTTGCTCCGGCTTTCTTCGCCTTTTGGGTTGCCCCTTTTTGTCTGTAAGTGCACTTACTTCAACTCTCGGATCTTCTCCTGCCAATACTTGCATACCATCTTTAGTAGCTTCGAACATACGCCGTATATCTATGGCTGTATCCAAGGTCAGGTTTTTAGTTTTCTCTGGCAGTTTTGTCTCACACGATTGTCTAGGGATTTGCTGGCGATTGTGTTACGAATCAGTTTATCTGTCTCAGTTATATCCAGGCCTCTTGACAGGAGTTGGTGATTCTCTGGCTGGTATGGGTCGTAATTTTAAGGTCGAGGTTTCTGAAAATCTTTATAAGGTCTTTTCTCGCTTTATCACCCAGTCGTGTGGCTGTATTCTTTAGCAGGGCTAGACCGTCATCACGATAGAGGCTCTAGAGGATGAGTCATTTTATCATAATTATCAATGTTACTAGCTAAAATCTTTCTTGACTAACTCTTGGACTTGACTACTCAGATTTTACTTAATATAAAACAGAACACATTAAAGTAAACAAGGTTTTATTCCACACCAGCATTTGTTCTGTGTACACGTATTCCAGCCCATCTTGGGCTAAATCATTTAATTTGCTACGAAGCATTTGCATGTCGAAGCCACTGACCAAATATTACATTTTATTTTCTTTCTTTAGTCCTCTCAATATTCAGTCCATATCAAAGTATTTTACTGACAAAATAAAACTACACAGTAGATAACGTTAACTGTCTCTGTAAACACTTGTTTCTGATCATCAAAACTACGGTTTAGAGCGGTGAGGCTTCAGCAGGACAGTCTTCCTGTGTATGGTCCACAACAGGATAATTTGGGTATCCTTTTCAGTGCATCTATCCTTTCTTACTACCGCTTCATCGCTAGCCTTACGAGCTGTTCCTCCAATAGATTACTCAATTGCTGGATTTCAGGGTCGGTTCCAGGCCTTCTTTACTCTGACCTGTGGAGGGTTCTGGCTCGAAATTGGATGCTAATTTCCCTGTTGTCTTGATATTTTTCAAAAGTACTTTATCCCCTATAACTACAAGTATGGGATTTGCACCACGTAGTTGGTCTGCATATTGCTTGCCAGCTATTTTCTTGCTCCAGTCACGATCTCAAAAGGACTCATCCAGGCAGACTTCTCTCTTCTTAGCTCTGGTAGTTTTGTTTTCAGTTCTCGGCCAAACATGAGAAAGGCTGTTGTGTTTGTGAAAATCAGAAAAGCACATGTGTTTGTGTGTGGAGAGAAAGAGAAAGTTGTTCAATTCCTTTCTCCACCTCTGTCTTTCCACGCGAGAAACCTTGAGGGACTTAACGAATGTGCGGTTATACTGTTCGATTTCACCATTGGCTTGTGGTCACAAATGTGGCGATGTTCGATACCACGTCGTGTAAGATACTCTTCGAACTCTTGGAGACAAATTGTGCCAATTGTCGCTTCTCAGGTTGAATGGATAACCGTACCTGGTAAAAATGGGAGTTGACGCTTTGATAACGTTTTCCGTTTTTATTTTGAAAAAACGATTGTTGTAGCCCTCAATAACAAGGAGATGTTCTGCTGTGGGTAACGGAGCCAGGATATCCATTGCTTGTCTTGTGTCTTGCCAGAACGTTCTGGACGACTGAATTCACCTGCCTGGCATCCATGACATGATATGGATCGATGTCCATCTTCGACCACCAAACGTTTAATCGGTGGGGACTCTATTTTGGCCATGGGACGCGTAACACTGTTTGAGTGTCTGTGGAATAATAATCCTGGTTGCACGGAGTACCAATTTGTCAAGTACAAAACAGTTCATTGTTGATATACAGATAACTTGGCATCTTATATTAGGACCAGCCACCGTCCCTAATATATTTTCAGTCAGTAGCAAGCTCTGAGTCCTATTTGGATGCGCCGTTCCACTTCCATTGCTGTCACGGAGCAACTGGACAACGATTCGTCAAGATCAGTGTGTTCTCCACTTTGATCCTTCGACTGGGATGAATTGAGTCTTGAGTCTGACTGACCAGAGTACAAAGATTTTCCAGCTCGATATACGACACTGGAATCGTAGCTTTGCAGTCGAAAAATCAAGCGTGTGATCCGGGCGGCAGGTATTCATGATTGGCTGTAAATGCATTCTAGCATTTTCCAAAAAGCTCGACCATAGAGACACAGGTTGAACCCTTAGAAGGCCCAAACGAGGGCGAGAGCTTCTTTCTCTGTCTGTAAATACCTGCAGTGTGTTCAACATCTGTGAGATTTTTTAGGCGTAAGAAATCACTCTCTCTCTATATATATATTGCCTTGAAGCTGAGTCAAGACTGCTCCAACAGCCGATTGGATCGGCGTCTGCAAGAATATGGGTTTGACCGTTTACCGTTGTAATATGCCAGTGTTTCTTCTCGAGTAATAAGTTCTTTCAGTTCCTGCAAGGATTTTTGCTGAGTTTCATTCCATGTGAACGGCTGATTTTTTCGAGTGAGCATCCGGGCTGGTTCAGCAACTTGGGATGAGTTAGGCCAAAATTTGGCTGAGTAAGTATTTGTATGACTAGTCCAGGGGCTACTTCTAATGCATTTGCGGTGGCTTGCCATCACGGATTGCTAAAACGTCCTCTTCATTTGGTGAAATGCCTTTTTTGCGTAGGTGATGTCCGAACAAGATTAATTTAGACATTTGAAACTGACATTTATTACCGTTTAGCGTCAATCAACGTTCTTGAATTCGTTGTAGAGCCTTGTATTACTTTCTGTTATAGTCTTAGGTTCCTTGGTCATAGACGATCAAATCGTCCGCAATATATCAACGCCTTGGCAGCAACTACACACGTCTCCAACTGGCTTTGGCACCACAACTGATGGGAATACCTTGTTATCGGGGCCTCTAATGCTTTTTCAATAATATGAGCAGCCATTACTTCATCTTGTTCAATTTTCCAACTCCTTAAAAGACGGTTCAATAGCGTTGTTGAACCTCTTCTTTGAATATAATGGAAGGAATATTTATGTATGCAATGTTAATGCCCATCAAGGAAACCAAGTGCTTTCTATCTAAACCCAACTACGGTAGAGGAAATTTAAAATATTATACTGAATTTCTCTTTCAATAATAGAAGAGCAAGTGGACCTTATAGTACTCCCAGTTTTTTATACTAAAAATACTAATTACCCAATTACATCTTTTGGAGATTCATTTTAATTTCTCATTTACATCAGGTACTGTACTCGATAAATTAAGGTTGCTCAAGTAATTCCAGTATTTAAAAAGGATTCTCAAACATCTTTATCCAATTATAGACCAATTTCCTTGCTGTCTATTTTCAACAAAATTTTGGAAAAATTGATACATAAGAGATCGACTAATTATCTAGTGAAGTTTTACTATTATGTATGGGTAACAGTTTAGTTTTAGAGCGAAGCACTCTACCTTACTTGCTCTACTGTTATTGATGGATAAAATTCAAAAATTTAATTCATAACCTTAATTATTCGTGTGGCATCTTCACTGATTTGAGTAAAGCCTTTGTTGCCATCAACCATGAAATTTTACTTTGCCAAGCTTAATCATTATAACATCCGTAATAAAGCTCATAAATGGTTTGTTTCCTATTTACAAAGTACAATGCAACGTGTATTAATAGGTGACACAAACTCTGATGTAAGGCAGATATCATGTGGAGTGACACAGGGATCAATATTGGAACCGTAATTGTTTATCTTCTATATCAATGACTTTCACAACTGTTCGAATCTAATGGATTTCCATGCCTTTGCAGATAATACAAATTTGTTTCTTCAAGATTGCAGTCTTTTCAATTTAGAAAATAATGTTGACACTGAAATAGAAAAAGTATATGTTTAGCTTTTTGCTAATAAGTTGTCCTTGAACACTGATGAAGCTAATTTTGTGCTATTTCATTCACCTCATAAAAAATTAATCATAATTTTAGGATTACAATTAGAAATCAAACTATTAAACAAGAGTCACGTATTAAATATCTTGGCATTGTAGTTGATTCACATCTGAATTGGCAGCAGCACATTCATGAGTTATACAAAAAGATTTCCAAAGGCATTGATATTTTACCAAAATTAAGATATTATCTTCCTATAAATATATCAACACAGTTGTATTATTCATTGATATATCGATTTTTAACTTATCGTCTTCTAGTTGGGTAAATACATATGAAACATCCTCGAAGTCTTTTTTTATTTTGCAGAAAAAGGCTGTAAGGATAATGACTTTTGCTAACTCAACTGATCATTCAAACCCGATATTTAATTCTATAAAAATCCTCAAATTACAAATCTTATTTATGTATTTAATTGTACATTTATTTTTCAATTTAATCATAATCTGCTTCCTATAGCTTTTGAAATTTTTTTTATTTATGTTCCTCAAAGCACAAATATAGTACCAAATTAGCCACCAAAACCTCATATTAAATTATACGAGTTAGAACTAATTATGGCAAGTTTAACTTGCGCAAAAATGGAGCAGCCATATGGAATTCTAACCGAGAATGTAAAATGAAGAACCTTCGATGTTTCAAGAAGGAAATACAAACCAGTTTATTTCAATCTTACCTGTAGAATTTTTTTTCTTCTTCCATTGAATGATAAAAATTTGATAACCATGCTACATTGTTCCTTATAATGACATGATTTATGACACTGTTACGTTTGTATTCGTGCGTCGTTCTTTATAATATGTTCTTATCATTATTAAGTTAGTTTACTTCTGCAGGCATCAGGCTTGATTAACTCAATTATAGTTATTCTGGATCGCTTTTACCATATTAGTGTCATAAACCATCTTCAACATATGAAGTCTAATGGCCGTGTCTTTGCCAATCAATTTGTCTCCTTGGCTATCTATCACAACAGCCTCAACAAGAGTGCTGTGGTTACCCACTTGTTTGGTAGGTGAAATACCCCAAGACTCTACGGGGTAGTTTTGATGCACAGGTATACAATTCCTTGTCGCAAATGCACTTCTTGGATTCACATTGAATCTTGTTTCTTTTTAACCACTCCCAGGTTTGTCAAAATATAACCAGTTGCACCAGAGTTAACAATAACGCTCAACTGACAACCACTAACAGTTATTTCTACTTTCTCTTAGAACAGGCTAGTCAGCTTGACCTTTTCTTAGTCTGTCTGTACCTTTTGTATTACCCGCGGTTGTCTTTGACTTGGATTTCCAAAGAGAGGTTTTGTTTTGCACTTGAAGGTTAAATGATCTTTACCACCACTTTGTCTTTGATGACAAACCTTACCTCTAGCCGGGCATTTGGAGTCTTTTCCGAAATGTCACCTAGCGGTAATGACTGAAATCCCTTCAACTCTTGATTGGCGGGCATGTTTGATATCACGTGACGCCAGAGTGCTGACTAGCACCCAGTGCTGACTATACGTGAAATTCATTTTCGGCTCCAAGGGTTAAAATTGTTTTGAATTTCCTTAGTTTGACGGATAGTTCTACGATAGTTCTACGGATAGTATGATCGTTCAACAGAGTTCGGAGTTTGGAGCAAATGTTTGGTGAGTTATGCTGCAACAGAGAAGGAAGAAGAGCCTTGGCAAATGATATTTACCTGACAACACAGGAATTCTTGAAGGGGCATAAGATGTTAAATATCGATTTTCTTGGCGACTTGAGGTTGAGTAAACCTTTCACTGTCAGAACGTCTCATATTTCACAGTCTTTTTTATTTGGACTCTCGTTTCTCCACAAACGGCTAAAATTCAACGAGTGCTTCGATATATTAATTAATTCTATTACCACAAATAACCCAGTTCGTTTGGTAAGTCTATTATTTATTTTGAAAAATCGAATGTCAAATCAAATCTCCAGATCTATCCACCCTTCTTGAAAATTCTTCAATAGATAACCTTAAAAAGCCTGGCTCTGGGGACGAGAATGGATTTCGCGAAATGAGCAGTGGTCCTAGTCAGTACCAGTGAGCTATATTTGACTGGAGAGATAACTTCCGGCCCTCAGGTGAAGCCAAACATATCGGACGTGCAGGTGATTTTTGCACGTCATTTTCAGTTGCCCGTGTGGTTTTTCACGTCAGTTTTAGCATGGAACTAGAGAGGGCATGGTACCAAAATGCCCCCTCAACTGCAAGTCGCAAATTGAAAGGCGGCCATCATGGATAAATTGGTAGGCAAACCACTTCACGTTTGTCCGTTTTTCTGTCTTTTTTAAACAAAATAATTACCACAAGGAGCGGAATTTTCTCTTCAATACATGAACCGTTCTTAATTACAATGAATTTGACCTTTTTTAACAAATTGAGAAAATTCGTGAACGAGAATTATGGGTAAACTCATGAACGTGAACTCTCCAGCAGACGGTAAAGGGCCTGGACACAATCGATTTGCCCACCCCCAATTTACTCAAAATGACTGGTGTTCAATTTGTTATTAATTTTCATCCCCCATGCCCTCTCTAGTTGTATATGATTTCTTTAAGAATTGGGATCTGAGACTGACGTGCAAAAATTGGCCTCCATGTCGGCAATGCTTGGCATCACTTTTTGCCAGGTCGATAAACTGGAGTTCTCTCTCCAGTAATATAATGAGCCCACTGGTCACTACCAGTGATCTCTATGTAGCACTAACCTCTATGATATAACTAGACCGCGGGGTCTGATTAAAAAGCGTTTGAAAAATGCTGGCGTCATTAGAGATCCTTTTTCTCGTAGTACAGACCGCTGGCCTAAGATTAGTAAGCGAATATGACGGTGATAATAACAGTAACGAAGGTTTACTTGGGAAAATATTTTTTATCCTCCTTTCTATCGAGTACGAAACCTTGAATTTTTCTCGCTTAAAGCGCCATGTTTTAGGACTCGTAAAACTCTATTTAGACCGCTGATGTATGTCAAAAATGATACAAATTGTATTATAGGGCTATCTTTTCAAAACTTGTTCTCTTATTAGGGATAATCAATGTCATGACAACAGAATAAACAGCTTTTTATGAACAATTCTGCTTTAAAACAACGCTTTTATGATATTAATTACGCCTAATAGGTGAACATATTTTGAAAAGATATCCTCATAGTAAAATTATCCATTATTGTTATTTTCTAAACATATCACTGGTAATTAAATTCTTAAGAACACATGCCGAATAAGGGGATCTATTGACAATTAGTAACATTAATATATCATTCTGTACATCCTGGTCAATTTAGGAATCCTGTCAAATTTCATTGTAGTTGGTTAAATAACAAAGAATTACCAAGATGGATGCACAAATAGGCCCTTTACAACCCCGCCATCATGACGTCATGACAAAGCAATTAATAACCATCATTTTAATTAACAGAATGACCAAAATGTCAAAACTTTATGACCAAAACTGTACACAAAATCAACTTTTTATCACAAAATAGAGCAAAACTAATGTCGTACAAAAACCGACCAGAAAGCTCCCATAATGCTTTGCAATCAGAACTCTGAAATAAAGTGGTAATAAAAAGTTAATCACAGTATAACTCTTGGTCTTTATCATTGTTTAAAGTGTCAACATAAACATTTGTGCGATGTTTAATTCTTAATTGTCCTGCAAACGTCTCATCAAAAGAAAAAAGAAAAGGGTGGTTCAAGAAAGTAGTTACCATGGTAATTATTTACCAACTATGTCAACAATTTACATTGAGAAATGTTTGCAATAAAATTCTGTAAAACTCACCAAGTTTCATGTCTCTATCTATATTCGCCAATGAGAAACTATAAAGAAACCGAGTAGGGGGCCAATTTGCCCCTCAGGCCTGAGGAAGGTTAAGACCAAACGAAGTGTAAGCCTGCTTGTTAGGTACCTTTCAAGTGGTACAAAATGATTGAGTACCACAGTCCAATTACAAGCCAGTAAGTACATTCATATATATCAAGTAATAGTTCTGAAACAAGTATTTTGGTACAGTGGTGTTGCATCTTAATCCCTGCAGACTATATCAACAAAAACTAAATACAACGATGATTTAAAATGTCTGTACTTCCCAATCATACAAGAAGGACGGTTAATAGTGCACCCCACATGAATTACGTCATGGGGTCACATGTTATTTTTATTAAAAATATAAGACATAGTATCGGATGACTAGTGTGTGTAGGAACGCTGCAGTGTTAGAGACACAAGTTAGGCCAGTTCAAGCAAAGAACACAGTTATTCTTGATAATTAAAGGGTAAATAAAGGAAGTTGCACACGAACTCATGCAAGTACCTAAAATTCGTTTCCATTTCAGGAATTTGCATATAGAAAGTGTACTTAGCCCATGGAATTATGCTGTCGACCTCTGTCGCGGTCTCACCAAAGGACAAAATTCCCGTGAAAGAAATGTAGGCTGTCAAAATTCCACGGTAGGTCTAATTAACTCATTACAGTCCGAGGAAATTGAAAAAACGAGTCAGAAACTTTTCCTTAAGTTTATGACACCATGACACATTAACCCCGCAAAAAAGAACTTTTCTGACTCAATTTTTATGCAAATTTCAAAGTCAAATTCGAGTAGAAATTCAAACAAGAAGTGGGTCAAAATAACAGAAGTTTTCACAGTTCACTGAAGACCTATACTTTAGGGGCCAGGCCCAATAGAGTTAAACCACCTTCAATATATACGTACCGATTTAACATACATATAGTTTCTCCAGTAGCCTGAGGGCTTGTTTCTTTTCAAGTTTTTTGGTAGCTTCTTAAAGGTAGGTTTATTTTAAAATTTATTTGCTTCAGCAAATCATTTCTACTAGTTATTTAGGTAAATATGACCTGCGTAAGATCAAATGCTTTAACTGTTCGAATGTATATCACCAATTATTTATCTTCGATGTTCTCTAAAAAACCCAAATTAATAACAAATGCAGGTAAAATGAAGATGTTCAAAGTTGTAGTCGTTAATTGAATGTTAAACAGTGAATAGGTTTTTGTAGACCGAATTAGGACTATCAAACGAATACTCCAGTATTCGTGCATGATCAGTATTCGGTTACATAAATACAGCGGAAGATAATCTGCTCATCAATAAAAAATTTACTATTTTCCAAAACACTTAAGTTTAGATCGGTAACCCAGTAGGTGAGTGTGGAACTAATGGCGTAGCTAGAATTGAAATTTTGGGGGAGCCATGGAGGATCTGGGGTGCCTCCACTAAACGTTATTTGGCTAAAAGTTGTGAAATAGTCTAATGAAAAACTTCTTGAAGCGATATAATTATTTGATAACAACATGTTAGTAGTAACACTACATGCTACTATCAGCTAGAATCATTGCAAAATGCATACACTAAACTAACAGGGACAAGGCACGTAGAAGGCGTAAAAGGAAATTATATACGCACGCTCACACATACATGATATATCCAGCTCGAAAACGAACATATTATATCAGTGAGGCTAATATTCTGGAGGAGGCATAGTTATTTTTGCCGGTAGCTACGTCACTGAAAAAATAAAAACTCAGTAGAATCATCAAAATAAACACTTATTTTTAACTACGATTTAGCAAGAGTTAGTGAAAGCAATTTTTGAGAGTATTTAACCAAGAAAGTACTTTCCTTTTTCAGTTCTTATCACTGATCATATGCACGAGAATTAAGTATGTCTTGAGATGGTTGCCATTTTGGCCAAGTGAGAAAGAGTAACAATAGGAAGGAATTCAGTTAAGATGGAAGAAGAGTTTTAATATTCAAGTACACACAGGCAACGCTTTTTCATTGTAGTAATATATTTTCATTCAATAACAAGAATTCGCTTGATTGCGAACTTTTTACAGCTAAGACTAGTCGGATGCTTTTTCGGCAAACTTCAAATCAAAATCACCCTCTCGAAATGTCTTCGGCAGCGCCAGCGTTCCTTAAGAGACTATGCTGTTCACGGTCACCAAATGTGCTAATTAAAAATACTTAATAATTCTGAAAACTACTGAAAATCTTAATAATTCTGAAAATCTGCTTGTGTATTGCTTGTTAAGTTAGTGCAATTCCTTCTAGAATATTCGATTAAGTTTTTGCAAATATCCGATAATTCCATGAATGTGGGCGTGGTAGAGGTGTGGCCCGAATAAACACGCGGTCTATAAATACAACATTTTTACAAAATAAACGCAGAAAGTTTCCTTTTTTTCCCAAAAAAGCAAATGCTGATATTCTTTCAAACCCAGCAGAAAAGAAAGAGGATTTCAAGGAGTTGATTAAAAAGCTAAAACATTTATTTGGTGGAATAACTGTAGTGTAAGTCAGTGATACGGAGAGATATTTGACCATGATTCGTTTTTACACTCTTATAAAAGAAAACGTTCGGAGGGGATACTTCGCAAGGGAAATGACGGAAACGTGACGCTTTATTTATTGCACCAATAGTTTAGTAATGAATGGGTAAATAAAAATCACAGTGCATGTAGAAATAAGTACTAATAACTTGTATATTGTGTATGTTTTAAAAGGTTTGTCAGTTTGATGACAAAGACGTGTTTGAAATTGGTCACTATGGATCTGCCCGGTTTGAGGACTATGACAACACCAGCAAATCAACATATCTACATTACACCGGAGTTGAAGAAAGGAACGCGACCAGGTTTGTATTGGATTTCAATGACAACGGTTGCATTGACTTTTACAAAGAAAGAAACCCTTAGCAAGTATTTGACATGCAACTTCACGAATGAGTCGGGTGTGTGTCACATGTCAAAATGCCTCAACTTCATTTGTGAAATTAATTTTCGTACACGAAACTTGTTATTTCTGTTAACCCTTTAACGGTCTAGAAAAAGCTACAAACCATGGAAAAATTCTGCCACACTTTTTGTTGACAGTTAAGGGCGTAACTGACAGTTAGTGACGTAACTGTCACCAGTTACGCGCGCTAAAATGGATTTTTTTCGTTGCACATTTTCCGTAGATTTGAAAAATGTTAACTTCGAGTTAAAATTCGAACAGGACGTGGGTTAAAGTTGCAAAAGTTAAAGTGTCCTGCATACAGGACATTGAGATTTAAAGGGTTAAATAGATTATTATCGGAAAGCAAAGATTTACATACAAAATATTGAATTTATGCCATTTCATATGAGAATCAAGTATTTCATATTGAAAAACATTCCAATTTTACATCATATGAAATGAAAATTTTATATATGAAAATATCCAATTTTCGTTAGGGGCAAAAATTATTCCAGGTCGCTCAAACGTAGGGTGCTATCTGATTGGTGACCCTGCATACGCATTAACCACATACTGTATGAAGCAATAAAAAATACACCTCCAATGCACAAGTTATTTTCGACAGTATTTTGTGGTCAGCTTGAAATCCTGTAGAATGTGCTTTTGGAAGGTTAAAGGGCAGATGGAGATTTCTCACAAAGCAAATTGACGTAAGACTGGAATTTGTTCCGTTAGCAGTATATGCATGTTCTGTACTTCATAATTTTTGTGAACAGAATAATTGTTTTGTTGACTCAGAAATTGTTCAGCAGCAGTATGAGGTGCTAGTCAACAATCAACAGCAGGCAGGAAACATTCCTGACCCTATTTTTTCTGGGACTTTGGATGAAGGTGCTGTCATTAGAAATAATATTACCACTTATATTGAAAATATTCTTACAGAAGAGTGAGAGTTATTCATCACATTAGACATTGGAACAGTTTTGCAAGAATGATTTAACACTAACAGTAAACTGTTGGGTGGTTTTAAAATTAACAAAAATTTAACAAATAAATTCAATATTAATGATGCAATGTTGTAACAATACAGATAATTAACTTTTAACAATAGTTCGTAAATATTTGTATAAACATGTTATTGAAAGCCGTTGTCATGGTTATTTTGCTGCATGAGAATGTTTTGATCAGCCAAATCGAACATGTTTGGATAAGAAACCATATTCATAACCATGAACAACAGGAGGGATCATAGAATGGGTTGGTGGGGGTACATTTGATGGTTGTTGGGACATTGCTTCTAAGTTCTTACCCAAAACATTACTCATCTGAAACACAGCTTAAAGGGTAAAACCCTGAAAACCCTCTGCAATGCACTTTGTTGAATCTTTTAGTGCATCAGTTAAATCTTTTCAAAATGATTTATCCTCTCTTGCTTCCTCCAACAACAAGGCATCTCTTTGTCTAGCAGAAAGGGTTCTCTCTAAATGCTTTCTTTTGTCATCTATTAATTTTAGTACCACTGATTTTGTTGTTGACGAAGTGCCCTCAGGATTTTCATCAGAGTCTTAAAATAAAATTGAAAGATATTACCATTAATAATAAGTACACAACTTTTAAAAACATTTCTTTATACAGATATAAAGTAAGAAATTACTTGCCATTGTCAGGATCATCATTTGCATTCACTTGATCTTGCAAAGATGATGCTGGTTCTCCATCAACGGTGGAACTGTCAACACCAGTGGGCATTGGTTCAGTGTTTGCAGAACCCCCCAAATTTCCTTTAATTTCTCATAGTGGTCGTAAACCAATTTGCCACTACCACTGCGTGTTCCAGCTATAACAGCTTTTGAAAATCCTAAAAAGGCAAGTAAAGAACACAAATGAAAGGACAATTATTAATTATATTCGTCAAGCTATTTTTCAGTATTTTTCAAGTACAATAGTCAATATTGTAATTAAAGCAAAAATTGAACCAAATCTAAGATGAAACCCATGAAAGGGTCCACCAATAGATTTAGGGAAGCAGGTTGCCATGCAAACAAAACTATCTGTGGTAATTATAGTATGCAAACTTCCTCATACCCTCATAACAGTAAAAAAAATCACAATAACAAATATCAACACATTTAGTGTTAAAACTTTAACTATGCAATACTATAATCGTGCAACCACAGTAAATTTTTATATGTAGTATAAAAAATAATGAGACAGTACACTTTTATGTAGTCAAAAATACTCGCCTTGCCTTATGCTTTTCGCTTTCTCTAAAACTCTGTTATATCCACGAAAAATTTGATATTTTTTCTCTTTCAGCAGCCGTTTATATTCATTTCTTTCTTTCTCATCGGAGAATTCCGTTAACGTATCTGGAAGGTCAACAGGGCCAAAATATGACGGGTTCTGTTCGTTCCTCTTCGTCATCTCTTTCCTTAACCACTCGTATTGCACGACTTTATCAGCATCAAAGTCTTTCCCTCGAAATTCGCATTGTACTTTGTAGTCACTCAGTAACTCAATCAAAGAAATATGCATATGATCGGTCCATTTAAAATTTTGACGTTTTCTCTTTTTCTCTTCTTATCTCGGCAAGCCGGGATCATATAAACAGGCCCTTAGGCTAAGCAAAGTCATTGTCCAAACATGTATCAGCGCCTTGTGCAAAATCAAGACCAGCTTGCAGTATTAATGCCATTCCATAAGCCTTTTTTAAGATAAAATGATTCTAGCCCCGTTTAATAACAGTATGAGTTTTCCCAGATTTTCGGTTAGTTCAGAGGCTGAACATTTTTCGTGAGTTTCCCCGAGAGTGAGTGGGGTATCCGTCGAGCGAGTTATCACCCTTCAAATGTTCACAACCGTTTTTTGTATGGTAGGAACTCATAAATCCGAGCTCTTCGTTGTGTGGTTGAATTTGCACCAAATCTCTGGGTTTACCTTTGGAACGGATAATTTTCCACATTTGTCTGGACGATATATTTCTCCGTTTTATCCTTCAATTTTGTCTGCTTTAATTTAGAGGTCCAACACTTGTTAATAATATTGGCGAACTTGGGCGAGACCTTGGGTCGGTTTATTCGTCCGTCTCAAAGTCATGGGCAATTTCAATCAGAAGTTCATCTTCAGGATTAGCTGAAGCCTGTATCGGGGTTAGCGTGTCGCCTTTTGCTGCCAAATTCAGTTCTTCTGAATCGGAACTTGCGTCCCCATCATCTCCACAATAAATCATTGCTGGAGTTGTATGAGTGCTTTTCCTCTTGCAATGGCCCAACAGAGTCTGCCAGACCATCCACAATGTCTTTAAGAGCATTTACCATCGACATTACGAGCTCATTCATGGCCGCCATTACGTTAATAAGCCCCTTGTTATTGTTGGGATTTACCGCGATTTTCGGTGTTTCGTCGGCTGCTATGCCATGATCATCGCTCGATGGTGGCTGCTCTTCTTGATCGACAGAGAAAAAAGTCCCTTCCAGACGAATTTGTCACATCCATTAGAATTCTCTGGCGTTTTGTGCACTCCAATTTTTCTAACGTTCTACCTTCCCAAGGATCAAGCACAAAAGTGACCTTCCCAGCTCGCGCGCTTTCTTGCGTGACTCTGTTGCTACCAATGACCAATGATGAAACAGGATGTTATTTGTGGTAAAAATTTTAAATTTCTAGCTAAAAGAGAAGTGTTTCAAAAGTGGGAAAACGTTTGTTATCTTGGTCATGGGAGATACTGATTTCCATGCATTATTATTTGACGAGGAATGGTCCGGACATTTTGGACATTTAAAAAGTTACACTAAACGCAGAAGCATGAACGATAAATACATCAAATGAAAGCTCATGGAATTTCTGACGATATACATACATACATGATAGTTCAAAGTTATTAGTCATTTTCTTTCATAAACAATTACGACGAAATAATCAAGAATTCCGAAAGTTGGTGAATCGTGACATAATTAACATAATTGTTGACAGGTTTATAAGCCAATGACATTATTGTCCATGTCTATGTCTCTGGAGCCCCTAAATTATCAAGTACGAGCTAAGTGAAGCTAGGAGTGCTGGGGACGAGAATGCTGGTTATGCGGCTAAACCAAGCACATCGATCATCACAATTCAATACCTGATTCCTACTGGTAAAATTATTAATAACCATTCCTATGCGGTAATTGTGAGATGTCCGATTTCTACAGGTAAAATAATGGATAAGGCTGATCCATAGGGGGATCTGGATAATAAATGGAACGTCCCTGTCCCTGGATTTTATGCTTACAAGCATTTTATATATCAACTGTGCGAAAGCCGAGTGTCCAAGCAACCTAAAATAGGCTAAATGCTAGCACCAGCCAGCCGTCGACAATTTGTTTCAGTACAGTAGTTAACACATTTTCAATCGAAGAGCAATCAGGTAACATGCAGAATTGATTCAAGTCCAGGCATTCTTGCAAAATTATTTTCATCCAGGTAAGTAGGTTACAAAATTCAGTTTGACATCTGTCGGATTGTCACCGTATATTTCCAGCTCAACTTATTGATAGTACATTTATT
>JBAHVQ010170175.1:0-18851 GCA_036872915.1 Nanipora kamurai
TATATATAAACAACTACCATCATGCAAAGCAGGATCTAGAAAATGCCGCCTATGCCTAGAAGAAAAGCTATATATATATATATATGTATGTATATATAGATATATATATATATATATGTATGTATATATAGATATATATATAAGCTTTTGTACCGAAACTACTTTTTGTTTGCGTGTTATCTGGACTTAATCCACTCGTTTATTGAGAAGGAACTCGAAATGAAATACAACACTTGGCTTTGCCTCTTGGAGTGATTAATTTTTCGTTCCTTGTAAGCGATGACGCGGACTTACATTCTGTTAACATGAAGAAAGACTGATCGAACCCTTAATTAACAAATAAACACTGCAAAGGTAACCGCAGACGTTATTTTACTTATCAGTAGATTCTAGACAGTATAATCCAGGACGGGTATTTCTTGTATTTTAACGGCTCGGTTAAATACAGTTAAATCTTAGCACACACTTTTAGGCGGACTTTTACAAAGAACATTTGGACTTCTCATTCACCAACTTGTGAAAAAATTTCATGACTGTATAAGGCTTATTGTCCGTAAACTAACAGGCTTCAATTTAGGCTTATGTCAAGCCAATACCTAGGTTATTGGAATTCAAAAGTAATTGAAGTGGTATTAGAAGTAAATTTGATCACTAATGAAAGATGAGGAGGTGTGTAAACCAAAAAGTGAGGACGAAGGCAACTCAATAGGTATCTGTTATGAAAAACTCCATGGACTAATTTAAGTAATGATGATGTTTTCAGAAAACTTGTATCTGCTAAATTAATGCATTATTTACAAAGTAAGTGCATGGTGGTTTGTGTCGAGTTATAGAGAAATGAGACGAAAAAAGTGACTGTCGATACGCCTACTAAGAACTAACGAACATGAATTTTATAAATCATTTCTAAACTATCATTAGAACACTATAGAAGCTAGTGCGATGTTTAGAAAGCAGCCAAAAAGTGGATGGGTTGGTTTTGCTAATGCTAGCAGCAGTATGTGTAAATTAACGTGATATACCGAACTGATGTTTCAGTGATCAGTCCTGTATCATGTTCACAGACACTGTTTACATACTAGTTTCTTTAGAATGGACGACATTAGCCTGTACTGTTAATGCGTTTAGGAAGAAGTTCTAGAATCGTAAGCTCATTTAAGAATATAAGATGATCCAATTGTTGTTTCGCGTGCCAGACCACTCGACATCAGCGTAAGTGAAATTCCTTAACACCGTCTTGATAATGATCAGAGAATGAACAAATGCAAAGGTAGTTTAGTTGGAGAAAAGTGAGAAACTATGTCGCTAACATCTTCGGAGTTGTACTTTTAATTAAGCTATTCAGATTTAAATATATGAACTGATGTTTCATACATGCTGGGTACGAAATGTTCATCCATTTTTAATTCATATAAGTCAGTTCTTATCGCAACGTTAGAGTTTGTAGGTCATTTATCAGACTACATCTTGGCATTAAATTCCTTGTGAAAAGTATATAATTTACGGCAAATACTCGCTCGGGTTTAACAACCAAGATGTCAAACTACGCTTTGTCCTACGGTTATCACGGAGTTTTCCAACCTTGCCGCGATTTACGACGGTTAATAACAATAGACACCCACCCAGAAAACACCTCTCCCTTTACTTTACACTTTATTATTTTTAATCTCTTCCCCGTTTATTTTTTTTTATTCCCCCTCTAGTCATAATTCATCGCATAGCTCGCGTGAGAATGGCTTCTTAACTAAAATGACTTCAGTAAATCCCCTAATCAGTTAATCGTACTTCTTGAAATGTGCTAATTCTTGGTTTGTTATTGACGTCATGGCAACCTTGTTGTTATTACTTTAATAGACTGTCATTATACTAATAGGTGGTACCGACAAATGGCAGTGGTAACTTTGTCTTCAGTGTTTTACAGGATTGATTGCAAAACACCATTTTTCCAGTTTCTCCGAGCTACCTTGACTTTGATCTTGACTTGTACATAGGTTGGTTGTAAGTGACGTCATAGCGGCCATATGGAAATCTCGTTGGCTGAGATAGTGTGTGACCTCAAACATCTTCAAACTTGTTGTCCTCTCCATTTTTCTCCTGGAACACGCGTGAAAACACACAACTTGTGCCCAATCGCTGACAGGTGTGAGCAAAATTGTGCTGCATTGCGTGAACAATGTTACCAACAACGTTGTTCAGCCATGATAAATATGATGTTAAGACATTCTTCAACCATAATAGATGCTGTAACAACTTGTTCACAATGTAGAACAATCATATATTAACATTAGTGAACATTATCGTTCCATCATTGTCTATATTTTCCTGTTTCGATAACTATGAACAGTATAACGATAACAGTGAAGAACGTACAGTAACAGCATGAGATTTTTGCGTGTGGCAGCTGTAAAGAAAGCGCAAATCCTTTTTTGCACTTGTGTGCGCTTGGTTGGTAAGTCCACAAGAAAGAACCAAAAGAAAAATACAGTATTTCTGCTACCCAAATGTAAGCACGAGGACAAGCATTTGTAATAAGAAAAGCTTTAGTGCGTACCAAATGAGAATAAATGTGGCCAAAGATTCTTTAGTCCTGCTCTTGAGCTTCCCGTTCCGCTATCTGGTTTCCTACCCAACATTTTATTTGTGCTAATCTTACAACTGCGAATCGAGCTTTAGGCCTTGATTGAACAGTTTCAACACTCCAGTTAACGTTTCTGAATGATTTACACGGCGTGAAAGTCGACAACACTCGACATATTTAATGGCTTAGTGCTATGAGGCGATGTTGGACTCAGAAAATATCTGGATTAATGGGTTCGCTATTCGATAATTAAGTTTATTTCGTTTCCAAGAATTCTTATGAAATAAAGAACGATTGATGGCACCAATTTTACATCTTATTTCGTTTTGGAAATTTTCAGTTTTGGTAGAATTGTCAATGAGATTATTTGTGACGTCAGATTGTTCAACTAGCAACATTCCAACTTAATGGAAGTCATGTATATCCGAAATTGTTATGCTGAATCACTCAGAACCCAGCATTTGAATGCGCATTGTGACGCTAAAAACCACAAGACCAAAAACGCTATTACCATGCCAGTATTGCCAGTTTCACGTCGCTTTCTTAAAAACACGATTATTTTCTTCTTTCAGCACAAAAGACAGGTATTAGATTTTATATTTATTAACCCTATGGAATTTCGATGAAAATGTGATTAATTTGTCAAAAACAAACAAGCTCATGAATAGCTGCTAAGAAATTAACGATCTCGGAATTAAAACATTGCTATGGCAACATAATTTTGATCTGTTAAACAACTGTGATTAAACTACCTCATAAACTCGCAATGTGCAAAGCTTTTAAGCGATTTCATTGAAGTTTAGTCGCAACACTGTATCGACATGTGACGTCATCATATTCATTTAAATATAAAATTTAAATGTCTCAAGGAAGAGGCGAGGTGTGGAAGAGCTGTGAACGTAGTTCTTTATCACTTCAAACGCTTTTTCAAATCAAGCTAACTTAATAGTCGAGTCGTGTGCCCTTTCACTGAATCTTAACGAAATGCCTGTGGCTGTGTTCAGCTATGCTCTACAGGTACCGTCAAAGCGTCAAGTGGATTCTACATTGTTTGGTATCGCCTAGAACAAACAAAATGTGGGAATACGTCGTTAAAGATCGTTTGAACATGTTTTAACTGACGTTATGCATGTTATATTCATCCAACAACGTTCAACACGGGCGGTGGAACGCGATTGACATGTCGTTGACTTGGACTTGATTGTCACATTTCTTATCCAACAATTATAGTTGACAATGAACTATGAAAATTATTAAGCTCTCTTAACTTTGTCTTCGCAACAGTCGCCATATGGAAACTTATTAACTTTACTCGGGCAAACGCCAGACAATTTTACCCTGGATAACCCCAGACGATTTCAGTCGTAAGGGGAAATCCTCCCGAAAGCCCAAACAATAAAGGGTATCTGGCAGGTTTTCAGGAGGTCTTCCCATGACTAGTAAAATTTTTGGTATAAGCCAGAGAAAAATTAATATGTTGCCAAATGGCAACAGTGGCAAGTAAAGGGTAAATTACAAAAAACGAACAGCGTCTGTGGTTACTGGTTTAAAATATGATATTATAGGATCAAACACTAGATCAAAATAAGGTTGGCAATTGAGAGAGATTTGATCTTGAATTTCGAGGATAGTGTGTTCCTGTGAAAACCGTTATTTTAATTCCTGGTAAAGGAAAATGCAAAAGCGTGCAAAATTATGATTATAACGTGGGACATAACATAATTTTTGAGATTTCTGATACCCCTAACGAACGGGTCATTTTATTTTTTGAGTGGTATTGATCAGGCAATTTTTAAAGGCAAGACGATGGTTTCAACATGTGACAAATGTAATCAATGTTGTGCAGAGATGACTCGCAAACGTTTCTGAAGTGAATATTTTCTGAAGATGTGAGCTTGACGCCCTAACTTCAATGGTTAGAGCGTCTCACTTGTTGTCAGAGGGTCATAGATTCGATCCCTCGTCCGGGGCTCACAAAGACTTGATCTCGACAAATGTTCGCACTTTGTCTATCATAATTCTGAGCTGTGACGTGCATCCACAATGTGCAGCATTGATAAACTCGAGAAGGCTCCCTAGGGCTATTTTTAATAGGAGACCGTTAATTAAATATTGCTGGGCACGCATGCGTACATAGCGATCTTGTCTGATCTTTATTCTATCACGACAATACCGGCCTCATCACTACAAATGTGAAAGTTTTGGACGTTTGTCTAAGTAAATTTCTTTTAAACTCGGTATTTATAACAACCATAGTAAGCACAACAACCTATCTAATTTTCAAGATTTTTCATAAGACAGAATTTATTCCTAAAAGTATTTTTGTAAAAAGCAAAAAGTATTCGAATTGCTAAAAATATAATAATTGTTAAAAATATAATAATTGTTAAAAATCTGTTTTGACAAACTACCCTGATATTTTGATATTTTATTTTTAATGAAATATCTAACCTCATGCCAATTTCAAAAAAACTCACCGAAGAAATCTAAAGATAATCTGTCTTAACCCTTTAACTACCACAAGTACAAATTTGACCAGTTTGCTATTTTACTCTGGCTAACGGCAGACGATTTTACACGTCAACGGTGTTGAATTGCGGTGTTTGAAGGGTTTAGCTAATAATCGTGAAAATATGCCGATGTTCCAACGGTGTTATTGCGATATTAACAAATAAAAGTTGGACAATTCGACAGATATCTCATGTTTATAATGCTTCTGCTACAGTTAGGCACACTTTGTACCGTACAACTACTTTAAGAATAGAAACGCCCCAAAACGGAAAGCGTACTAGTTGCATCCTGTTGACATAGAAACTGTAGGGAGCCACCTTAACAGTACATACATATATAAATACATACATACATACATACCTAGTATATTAATCTTTCCCCAAAGGGGCTTTTCAAAGATAAATCATACAAAGTATGAACATAACTAATAAGACTAATAACTACAATTACGGAATAAATTAATATCTAACTATTTAAAAATTTATCTAATAAGTTGTTTCTCAAATGTCTCTTAAAAATATCCAAAGAACTACTTAGTTTGAGACTATTGTCCAAATTGTTCCATAGTGTCGCAAATCTATAATAGAAGGATCTTTGACCAGATGTTGTCCGAATAAGTGGAATATTCAATAGTTGAGAACTCCTAGTATTTCTTTTGCTTACGTCTCCTCTCTTGATAAATTGCACAGCGAAGCATTTAGGAGCACTTCCAGTCAAACACTTGAATGTCATCACTGCTTGTCGATAGTATAGTGTGTCTTTCACAGGGAGCCACCATATAATTTTGTGTCGTCAACATAGCATTCAGTAGAACAATTCTTTGCTACCATGGGTAAATTGTTGCCATATATGGTGAAGAGCAGTGGTCCTAAGATACTGCCCTGGAAGACACCATGATTAATTGGTAATACTTCGGATGTCACAGAATTTATTAACAGTACTGAGGTCGGTTTGTTCAAATCCTGAATAGGTTATCCAACAGATATTCCCGTCCTATTCATAAGAAGTCTTGAGTGTGCCCTGTTAACGACAGCAGGGGCTGCGTCTCTGGGGAAGTAAGGGGAGTATTACCCCCAAAATGTAGCCAAAAAAATAGCCTTTTCCACTTTTATATCTATGCTGTGTGGCCTTGAATCATCAAACGGATGCAATTGGCGGGTGAGCTGTGCCCTGGGCACAAATATTTTATTTCCTAAGATTCCACTGCCGATACTTGTCTATGAAAAACATTGGCAATCAGTATTGTTGAGGTGTTGTGACCTATCTTTTCCATTCAAGTAAATACTTGGGGTATAATCTGGGTTTGGTTGGATCAGTTTTGCTGCTTGGATGTTTGTATGACATACCTGCTTTGACTTCCTAAATTTTGACTTTTTAGACTTCTTTAGGCTTTAGAGATTTTTTGTAAAATATATAATTCATGACTTGTTAAAATATTTAACCCTTTGCCGAGCAGGTTTTCAGGAGGTCTCCCCTTGACGAGTAAAATCGACTTCCGTTAGCCAGAGTGAAATTAACATGTTATCATTTGGCAACAGTGTCCGGTAAAGGTTTAAGTAATTTTAAGGACTTAATTTAACTCCAAACGAAATTATTCTGAACTTATATGTGCAGAATAACTCATTTTCAATCAAAACAATTTCTTCATATCAACAGTGTATATTATGAGCAGATCAGTTAGACTAGGTTAAATGTACCTAAAGTATTTCCTTTAATTACTGAAGAAAAATTTCAGACCTCATAATTATTTATTCTATATAGCCAGTTCAAAAAAGCATGGAAAATTCACAATAAACGTATAAAGGAAAATCATAACTATGTCGTATCCTTATATGTGATACAGACACATTCGTTCTTCTCGTCAAATTTTCTTGACTTAGAGAACACTAATTTTCAAACTTTTTTCGCGAATTAGCGTGTTGAGGGCGTTTGTTTTCGATTCCATTCAAAAAACATTCAAAGAAAAAAAACTAGTTCGTGTTTTTTTTAAATATTACTGTACTTTAATTGCTGAAATAATGTTGAAATAGTAGCTACAATAATAATTCATAAAAGATGCGGCATAATGTGTAAAAAAATAACACAATGTCACGTCAGAGATCTACGCTCTTTGCAAAGTGCTCTTGGATTGTTATACCCCCAGACTGAAGAAGGATTCGCCGCTCCTGGACAATATTTTACCATCATTTGCCAAAGCCATGTTGATCTAATACATTTGAAATGGTGAAAATCACCCTTTTCATCTCCCTACGGACCTTGGCCTTCGAAATTCCTATTTGCACTCCGTGGCAGATAAAATTTAAGTTTGATTGTCCAAAATAATGAATGACGCTGTTCGGACGTTAAGATTATCCGCTCGATAAAAGTATCCAGGATTTGAACTATCTACCCCAGCGGCCGGTGCTTTAAAGGCCAATTAGTGGTAATCCAAGATTTTAGATCTACCTGTTGTTTTAGTTCCATAAATTTTGGTTTACCATGTCAGTTTAAATTTTCAGATTAAAACATTTCTGTATTCAATCAAACTCTGTTTAATAAAATTTAAACTTTGGTCCGCTGTATGCTCAGAGTTTTTACACCAAATTTTCGCTAATCCAGGATTAAGCTAATCACCTTTTTAACAACCAGGCCCAGATGATTATAACAACGGTCATATTTGTGTCACTTAAGTTAGTTCCATGTACTACACTAATCTCTCTCTCATTGGACTGCGGATCTCTGATACTTTTGTATTGACGAAAATATCCTCAATTGACCGCCGCTATCTTGGTTGTCCTCCGATGGATAATATTAAATAAAACCATTCAGAATTACCTTCCAATGAGAAACTTGTAAGATGTTCGAACTTAGTCAAATTTTCGGTTTACCGACAATTAGTTTGAGCTTTCAAAATGTTGTCAACTCACTTAGCTCGCTTTTCTCGCCAGTTTGGTTCCATGCCCCTTTTCCATCTCATAAAAGATATCTTGCATGTGATTGGTTGAGGAAAGCTGAGAACTTAACAGGATGGTGGAATTTTGAGGACATTTCCCTGCGGTTTACCCGCAATCCAGTTATATAGAGGTCAGTGACGTACACACGCAAAAACGCGCTAGTTGATGGTTGTTGACTGGCGTGAACAATCGTAAGTACGGATACTCCTCAAGCTTGTGTACTTACTCAAAGTTTGTAAAAAATCCTCGACTGTCGCCTCGGTTTCATATTCAAACTTCTCGGTGTTTGGATATCCTGACGAAACACTCCCTCTCGTGTACGATATATTACGTCAGAGGCTCAAAAACCTTCTCTAAGGCCGAGTTTACAAGCTTGAGGGACATGTGAATTAAAGATCTACTGACACCAAGATACCCGAATGCCGTGCAATTTAGTATCATAAAAATCAGGCGTGACCAATATAGTCAACAAAATTTGTTCGGCCATGATAACTTTGTTGTTACAGAATTGTTCAGCCATTAATGCCGTAACAATTTGATAACTAGGTCTATAGTCAATCATATGAACTACAGTAAACATTATTATTCAGACAATGTAGTTTTTTCCCTGATGCAACAACCGTGAAGAACCATTGTTGCTTCATCACTGCAGGACAACGTAACTGAAACAATTGAGGACAACATTGCTGGTTTATCGTTGTCATTCACCCATGGTAACGATTTTGTCGCAACAACGTTGTTCAGCTAATCATATTGTAACAACTTGTGAGGATTTTGCTTGTGTAATTTTGCTTTCTTTGACATTCCGAATTAAAGCAGCTCACACATCTCCTTCATTTCATTTATCAATTCAACTGGATAACTTGCAACTTATATAAAAATTTGAAAAAGATCTGTGAAGCCAATTGACTTTCAATCATCACCTTTTCTTCAAAGATTTCCCCGCTACAGTTTTCCTTTGAAAGTGGAAAATAGAAATATTTCAACATGTGTCGCCCTTCCCTCTTGTGTTAATAAATTGTCAGGCGAATAGATGGTTTGTATATGACATCATGACAGCCATTATGATTGAATTTCAACAGAAGCATGTCATTAGAACCAATCTCTATATAAGCTGGATGGGACAACGGGTCAAGATTTTTGACGCCTTCAATATGTCCGAGATCGGAGTCCTAAGATGGCTGCCACAGAACTACCGGTCAAAAAACATGGCAACGAAAGTCCCAAGATGGCCATTACACAATTTTGTAGCCATTCGTAGTTCAAAAACAGAAGAAACAGATAAAAAGAATTAATAAAAAAGAAACGGATAAATAACAGTTTAGCTGAATATATTGGGAAAAGAATGCATAAAAAGGCATAAGAAGTTTAAATTTTGCATTCCTTGGTGTTACTAAACTGTAAAACCTATATTATGTGGTGCTTTGTTTACCAAGGTCGAGAAACGTAACTAAACCCATAGAACGGCTCGTAATAGCTATTTTGAATACTCTGCAGCTGGAATTATAATAGTAGCTCAATCGAACGGATATGCTGCTTTATTCCACGTATTCGTACTCTGGAATAGGGTCAGTCGAACGCACCATAAATTTGACCGTGTGACTTCAATATTTGTTTTTGTATAAAAATGAGACTGGAAACAAGTTGGAAGCTCGCAGTGCATTATATATTCTGAATCGTAAGAGGGTGGTCAGTCGTATCAAACTTGGTAACTGTTGGCCATTCGGGGATGACCAATCCAATTTTACAGAGATCAGTGGTCTTAAACTTCTATTGTATGTGGAACCAAAATGGCTGCCGTATCATTGTCATCTGAATTAAAACGAATTAATTGCAGACTATCTATACGTTGCTGTACAGACCATGTAAAGACTCATTGTCGTTCCAATAAATCATCAAGTGCTTTGTTATAACGAAACTGTAGTAACTATTCCTAAGTGTATATCACCCGAAAAAATTTAATTTTACTCCAAAAAGTTTATACATTCCCCAGAGTAATATTTCTCAAACATTTTGTCAACTTTGTTCTATTTTCTACAATCTAAGACATTTTATGGCCTGCGAAAGTCACGAAATAACATTGCCATTTTGGTACGCAATCGAGTTTGTGAGGAGAACAAGTCTATGCCTACTTGGACGTCATAAGTCATGGCGGTGATTCTTTGATAACTTTTTGGATTAAAAAATATTTTTGAGGTGATATACACATTAAGGGATACTAAAAAGTTTAAGCGGTATTGAGAGCTCCGAATGTCTCAGATTTCGGTCAAAACTTGCCTTAATGAAAACATAAAATTCGTTTTTCTCTCGTGGACATTAGAAATATACGGAAAGCGTCATTTGAAGGTAATGGAGGTATAGTTTTATGAACTTATAAAGGTTACAGCCCGTACATCGTCTACCATTCCGACAGCGGAAATCCTAGGATAGAGTGAACTCCAAGAGAACAATAACAAGGATGTCTTTTAAAAAACAGAAAAATTAGCATAAAAAGAATGAAAATTTTTAGTCCGAAGGACGTTGCCAACCATAACTTATTGCTAGCACCAAAATAACCGCGAACTAAAAGCAAACGACAATTTTTTTTTTATTCTAGACATGTTTCGGCAAACTTAGCTATCTTCAGAAAACCAAAATAGTTAGGAAACTGCTGGAACTTAGATATAGAAAACCTTATGTTTTTCTCACTCTTACCGGAAGGGCCTTCGTTCGAAACGTAAGTTTGCTAGATCTGAGTCCGGCAGTTTCCCGGCCTTTTGGTTTTTACTAGTCATTCAAAACTGCTCACGCAGCGCTCCACTTTTATGCTGCCTTCATCCTATTATGAAAGGGATGAATAAATGTGACTTAAATTTGCGTATTTGTTACTTAGACATAACCATTATCTGTTCTGAGAATGGCATAAAACTCATTTTTCATTTCAGAAAGTTTTATACTAAACGACATGAAACGAAAGTTTTCCGAGGTAAATTTTTTACTTCCCATCCCCACTTTTCGAGTACAAGAATATTTAAACACAGATGGAAAAACATGGCTTCCTTCAGTCGCATAACTTAGATATCAGCTCTTCTTCTACAAAAATTAAAAAGAAGAGATGACTATCAGTTAAGAATGTAGGTTCTGTTCAATTGTCTTCCACTATTACTGATGTAATTTAGTACAACGACAACTTTCCAGTACAATAGTGATAGGAGGCGGGCATCTCTTTTATTTGCCATTTTGCGATAACTCTTCTATAACCAATTTCCAGATTCGGCATAAGTTTTGTACAAGTGAACAGGGAGAGATGCCTTTCACACATTCTAATTTTTTCGTTAAATACTGTCTGTTGATGCCATGAAGGCCTGCTACATAATATGCTCTATCATCTTTGTGTACATGCCATAATGCTAGCAAATACATGATGTGTCTCGTTAATGTGACGATGTTTGTAAATGTTGTTTTAATTGACCAATCCAGAAGATTCGGGTAGCCTGAGTACGAATGCTGCTTCGCAAGGGTTTCTGAGATCATTTGGGTAGGCGTGGGAAATTTAAGATAGCGACTTTAGAGCTAAAATGCTACTCAAGCTCGAGAAAGGTTTTCCTAGAAGATGACATACAGGAAGTAAGGCATCCGTAGTTTAGTATGGAATAATGTACTCAGTTTCCCAGCTCAGAAGATGGCTATTATAAAAAGTGGCAAAAACCAATGGCAGAAAACCGGAACTTCTTGAGAGATCAGTTTGGCATGTAAAGCCGTATCCTATCTTATGACAATATGGTGGGAAGTAATTAATTTTCTCGGGATTTTAAATACTGGAAACAATTAACTTTACTCAAAATACGATGCAAACATGGAGTTTATTTTGAAAATTTGTCCACCCGAAATATCCCAGTATATTTATCACGTCAAGCTTGGATCTCCCCGATGTTTCTGGAGTGGTCAATGGCACGGTCAAATAGATCACCCATCGTTCCCAGATTCTACTAATGGGATTGGTTTATTTTCGTTTTTCACACGGGAGTTATTTACATAAAACAAATGATTTCCAGATCATCGAAGCTTTTTGCAATGGTTCGATGGACTGGAAATCCATTGTTTTTATGCAAAGAAACTAACCTCCCATGTATAATGGGATGCGGTGAAAGTGGTCAATGACTTTAAAATCTACGAAAAGTTATGTATTAAAAATGCCAAAAAACCCAAAGTACACATTGATGTCGCTTCCTCTTAGGCCGTCAATCCTTTGGTGTCTTCCCAAAGTTCCATCTATCTATCGGTCGGCCGGTCTGTCTGTGTGTCTGTCTGTCTTTCTGTCTGTCTGTCTATCGGTCTGTCTATCTATATATATCGCTTGTGAATTTATCATATTTTCAGTACTGAAGATGGCTTGAAGTTTAACGAAACATTTCTTTAATTAAAAACTGTGTCTTCGTTCAAAAAGTTGCCATGGTCGTCCTCTATTTCATTACAACAAATCCACATGTTTGGGGCTGACTCAGGGACTAAAGGAAGCTGTTTTTTGAAGTTTATGGCAAACTGTTGAGCTACCAGGACTCAGATGGTAATTAAAGGTTACCAATACGTTGTGGTTTGCAAAATGCGTTATAATGTAAACTACTAGTCTGCGATTGTTAACATGTAAAAGAAGATATAAATCATGTAGTTATAGAATTGTGGATTTGTAACTTTATTTACTTAGAATTTTCTAATCACAGAAGGGAATCAAACCAATGAATCCTTATCGCCTGTGAGACGATAGTTCAAACCATTCAGGAGATAAACGGTAATACAGAAATGTTTTCCGAACGCCTGAAGTGACTCAAATTGGAAGTAAATCAGTATGCCTGAACACCAAGCTACCAGGATTCGATTGCTTCATCATTAAAACGCCGTTATAGGAACTTTGAAGCTTCCTGGAAATCAAAAAAAATTTATCAACGGTCCAATAGACGATTTCACAGTAGTCATCGCCATCTTTCCAGGTAGGGCTGAAACAATGACTAGAGTATTCAGCATATTATAAACCCTTGTGAGCTCTATATAAGAGCTTCTTAGATCGACGCATGATTCTGAAAAAAAAATTCAAAACTTTTATTTCACTTGTAACGTTTATATAATGAATCATGCAACCAATCCTGTGAGAGTTAAAGCACAATGATGCGGCGGGCATCTCCGTTCCACATATAATGGAAGTTAATCAGAATTTTTTGTTGAAGTTGAACTAAGATGAACGCCATGACGTCATGTGCAAACCATCTACAGAACTAGAGGGGGCATGGGGACTGAAAATTAGCACCAAACAGATCACCGCCATTTTTGAGTAAATTGGGGGGAAAATGGTCGGCACTAGATCATAGACAACATATGCACAAATCTGTGACTCCTGTATATATACTGGTTAGCGGTGTTCCTTTACCTCCATACTTTGTATAATTTCATGCAGTTTTATGTAAATAGTCATGTTGTGAAAAGGTTATGTGGTTGGTATTTCAGTATTTGCTTTGGTATTTGCCTATTTGGAAAATTTTATACCGTAATCAAATACATTTATGTGGATTAATAACCAAAATTCAATGAAATTTAGTGGGTTAGTTTTCGGTAAGTAACACTTCGACTAACTCTTTAAAATATAATAAAAAATTAGTAAATATACTATACAGTAAAGGATATTCAAGTAGGCGTCTACCGGTCAAATGAGAAAGTTATTGTGTTGAATATTAGTAAGATAATAAATTTAATTGAAAAATTAAGGTAAACTGACATAAATCATACATATGTTTGCTAAAGGCTGAGTTACTTGCCTGGTCAAAATTTATGTTGAAAAAAGTGATCTAGTCAAATTATTTGACGATACGAACTTTAACATGTGAATTTGTTCCAATAATCGCAATAAAGTCTTACCTGTATCATTCATTTGATATTTAGTTCTTCAGCATCAATTGAAGAATACAATCGCCCCCTGTTCATGGGGGTTGTATTCTTTAACCCAATCATGCCTACTTGATGAAAACAACCCCCCAGGTTTTATTTAATTTTTCATATCAAGAATTTTGTTTAGATTCATTTCTTATATTTTGTGGTTCCTAAAGGAACCGGTTTTGTTTGAATTTGTTCTTTTCTGGGTTGTAGTTGCATCAAAGGTGGAATCAAACTTGTTTTTGCCAGCTGTCTCATGCCATATAAACTTGTCAAGGTATTTGGGAAGCAACTTGAGAAAATAAGTGGAACATAAGTGTTTTACATTAGGTATCTGTGGCACTGTCTGTGAAGGCAATGATAGGAGTTTAATATCTTTGTATATTTTAGTCTGGGGTGATGGAGCCACATTATTGACAGTATCTACATCTTTTTGCTTTTGGCGCAACAGTGGCCTTATGTATTTTCACTCAAAAAATTCCATCTACCTTAGCTATATAACTTTATGTTCACATGAACTTGTGCTCATCTCTTGGCAACTGTTCTCTGTAATTTAGTGTTTAGAGCAGTGCATCCACATGGGACAGGGCAGAGGTTTGATTCTAGCCTGAGGTCCTATAGTTACACTTTTTTTCAGCAAGCAGCTCCAAGTTAGGTCTTAAAATCTGTATATTTCCACTCAAAAATATTCATCCTTGACCAAGTGGGATGTCTATAGCTTAATCTACTGCATGGATGAAAGAACTACAAAGTTATAACTGGGCAGCGAATGGCCTTTTGAATGCAATCTTTTTCACAATATTCACAGAAAAAAGGTGAATTAGTTGCAAGTGCTGCAACCTGTTGTGCTGAAAAGTTCATACATGTCTGAGATTGACCGTGATGAAACCAGTTGTTGCACTCCAGGAATGTGCCTATAGCAAATGCAATAAATGCTGACAACATAATGAGATTCTGTGCTAGGTATTTGCTGTCTTGATCCCAAGAAACGATAGACGGATCTGTTCCATTTGCTAGTTCTGCAGCATTGGCAATGCAAAAAAGACCACAATCAGACACTCCTATTTTGCTGTTGTTAATATCTTTTGTATATTTTAAAAGGTTATGTAATGGCGATGGTTCTCTTGACATCACTGTTGTCCTTCAACAACGGCAAATAGGAGCGTCTGATTGTGGTCTTTTTTGCATTGCCAATGCTGTAGCACTAGCAAATGGAACAGATCTGTCTACCGTTTCTTGGGATCAAGACAGAATTGATGCTGAAGAACTAAATATCAAATGAATGATACAGGTAAGACTTTATTGCAATTATTGGAACAAATTCACAACAAAATGTCATATATAAGGTGGATGGGGAGGTTAATTTTGACCTAATAAAGGCCTGTTTAAGGCTGGTTTATGCTGTTAAAGTTTGTATAGTCAAATAATTTGACTAGATCACTTTTTTCAACATAAATTTTGACCAGGTAAGTAACTCAGCCTTTGGCAAACATATGTATGATTTATGTCAGTTTGCCTTAATTTTTCAATTTAATTTATTATCTTAATAACATTCAACACAATAAGTTTCTCATTTGACCGGTAGACGCCTACTTGAATATCCTTTACTGTAATGATGTAGTTGCTGCTACGAGTGACAAACCATACCTGACAAGTAGAGAAAACTCTACTTGGCCCGATAGGGATTCGAACCCGCGACCTTCGGTTAACTAGTCCGACGCTCTACCAAATGACTATTTAAATAAAACTACATGAAATTATACAAAGTATGGAGGTAAAGGAACACTGCTGACCAGTATATACAATATGATCTAGTCCCGACTGGGGAAAATTTGTTTCCAGGCCCTTCACCGTCTGTTCGAGAGTTTATGTTCGCAAGTTTACCCACAATTGTCATTGGCGAAATTACTCAAAAATATCATTCAATTTGTTAAAAAATGTCAAATTCATTACAATTAAGGTTGGTCCATATCTTGAAAAGAAAATCTCACTTTTTCCCTTGATTATTTTGAAGTCCTCTGTTTTAACACGAATAAAGAAGACAAAAGTGTAGTGGTTTGCCTCCCCAGTTTATGCAAGATGGCGGACTTCCACTTTGTTACTCGCGGCTGAGAGACATTTAGGTACAATGCCCTCTCTTGTTAATACATGCCCTCTGAATGTCTGGAACTTGTAAGTCCTAAAATTAATAGATTATCGTATGATAATTGTATATATTGTGCCCAGTCTTTTAGAACTAAACTAAAAAGGCTACATGCTGTAAATAGAACAAGGTTGACTTGTTATAAGATGAGAAGTGAATCCATGTCAATTCATAGATATTAAAATGCGTGTAGAGATCTGCAGAGCTGAGGTGCAAAACCATGCAGGCAACTGAAACTGACGTACAAAAATCACCTTCATGTCCGCCATGTTTGGCTTCACATGAGGGCCGCAAGATATCTCTTCAGTCAAATACAGAGCTCACTGTAAAGCCTCTTGTAAAACTTGCCATTGTCTGAGCCCTAGCTGAGAAGATGGCGTCGGCTATGGTAAAACCCTTTATACCACGTCATTTATCTTCGGTTTCATTTAAATGCCAAACCTTAACCTGCCTCATCATTATTTTCTTCCCAGTTTCCAGGCTTCTATTTTTTTAAGCTAATTGGGTGATTTCATGACCATTTATAGAAGTCAATACAGCTAAATGTGTATTTTCCCCCGTTGGACCGGAATGTCAGCAACTCGTGGTCACCAACCGTTGTAACTGTAACTGCTGGCGACGTGACAGCGTTGTCGCCGGCATGTCGCCGGAACATATTTCCATAACATTTCCCTATCGATTGCTGGCGTCGTAGAGACTGCGGTTCAGTGAAAGTTAAACAGGAAACGTGTATTGGCGACCTACCAAGAAGACGGTGAGCAAGGTAACGCCGGCCTGACGCTGACATTCATGGTCATATGAAAACCCAAATTCCATAAAAATTTCTGCATCTGTAGTAATCGATATCAGCTGCAGAAACAGGTAATGATGAACAATTGAATTGTCGTTTATTATACTCTATAGCACAAAATAAGGTAGTTTATTTTTACAGCTTGCTTAAAGGATATTAGGCGTTACAAAAGTGACGAGTCGTACTTGCTTAACGTAATATATTAATATAGACTTCGATATCCTGGAACGGAGAGAAAAGAAAGAACTGTTGATAAAGTCCCACGAATGCTTTTTGCTGAGAATTTTTACTGCAATTTGTAACATGGCAGAGATGATAATAACGTATACGAAACGAAAGCTTCACCGCAATTTAAGATTCGCGCAGAAAGCAGACGTCTGTTGCGTCCCTCACTCTCACTTAACATGACAACTTGAATAGTTTATCAGTCATATGGCCTTAATAAGAACCTCTCTTTGACGGTTCTAGTTTAACAACTTTAACTCAACAATAAAAAGCCAAATAAGGCTAAACACGGACGGAAAAAGTCCCATGCGAGGTGACAACTCCAGTTTTGGTTCCCATAAGGAAGAATTCGTTTGATAATTGGCTTTCTTATTTATTTGTTTACGTTCCACACACTGCCATGCTGCTGCTAAACTGACAACAGGTTTTTTATTTAGTGAAATAAGGGAAGGCTGTGATGGAAATGTAAACATTAAAACTTTGTTGTTTTTCGCTCCGAGCAGTCCGGAACAGCAAATTCCAGAATCTTTAAGAACCAATCAAGTTACAACATATCATGTTCCAGATCTCTCGTGCAAAAGGTCACATCATTTATTTATTATCAAGGGAAAAAGCTTGGCTTATCAACCAAAAACAAACATTGAGGCCGATAAGAAAGACCAAGGTCTCGATAGTTATCGCCGTCATGCAAAAATCAGATCTACAACTGACTGTCCAGGCGGAAATCTTAACTTTAATATAAATAGCAATGAATAGCAAATTGTGCAAAATAGCGCCATATCGATTATAGAAAAACCCAAAAAAGCCATACAAATCAAAAACATCTTTAAACCATATTTATATTGAAATCAAATATAATAACTTCTTTAATATTTTATTGTATAGTTATAAGGACGCCACACAGTGGCCAGCTGTGCACTGATTGAACTACATTTTTTGTTGATTTGACCAAAAAAAATTTGATATTGGATCAAACCAGTATAATAATGTGTTTTATTGTGTTTACAGGAAAAGCGAAACGTTAGTAACTGTAACCAACAGTTTAAACTGATCTCTTCTTGATCTCTACGTTTACGGCGGTTTCTTAGGTTTACCGCGAGACACCCGTAGTACATATTCAACATTTGAAGCTATTTCGTTCGTTTCCTATCCGTTCCTTCAAATCTATTCATCTCTACTTATTAACATAACTATATACAAATACGGAAATAAATTAGAGTTCCTCGAGTTCTGTGTAAGAAGTCCTAAAGGTTTTTGAATTTTCTCAAGGAAAGAAATTGTTTCATTAGCCTTTCATTCCCAATTAAGTACAGAGGTCTAATCCTTTAGATGTAAGCCAATAACCTTTCCGGCTTCCAAAAAGCTAGCTGCTTTTTCTCCTGGACTATTACTTGGTCGACGGATGATGTAAGCTAACAGCGTAGTCTTTACGTTCCGAGGATTCATCTTGTACATTCAGTCGTGCGTCATCCTGTAAAATAAGAAACCATTATTTAGAAAACCAAACTGTCGTGATCTTACAAAAGGATGGCGAGGGCATATACACCTCACTGGTCCCAAGTAAAACAAATATTATCACGTCACGATTTTTATGTCTTAATTATGACGGTCTGAGATCGTTTGATAAAAGTTAGAAACTCCTTTCGATATCATATATCATACCATATTTATTGTATACATACATATATATATATATATATATATATATATATATATATAGATAAATGTAGTGATAGAAACTATCGTGAAGATAGAGACTAGCGCATACAA
>JBAHVQ010170195.1:0-18842 GCA_036872915.1 Nanipora kamurai
ACTGTTTTTTTGTTGATATTTTGTTGTATGAATATTATATTGGTTTGGTTGTATTGTCCTTAGTCCTATTTTGGCTACGCATACACGTTGTATAGTGATTAAATTATTACATTGTTTGCTTGTGTGCGGAAAAAATGTTGACTCTTTCGTTCGATATAATAAAACACCTATTGGATTCATCTTCGCCCAATATGGCAAAATATTAAGTCTCGACTTCAATATTTTGCCATATTGGGCTCAGACGAATCCAATAAGTAATATTATTAGTATTCTCTATCAAAGTTAAGAATACTAATAAGCTTCATTCTTTTGTTCATTCGTAATATATCTAGATATGACTATTATATAATTCGTCTTGCCAGTAGAAGAAATATAAAATGAAAAACAGGTGTTGTGGATATCAAAATTTCAAAAACACAGGATAAATTTGATGATAATTTGTTTGGTGTGGTTTACCCCAGTTAAACTAGTGTGATATGAATGATAGATATTATAAGTGGTGGTATATTATTAAAATATCGTTGATTTATTACCTGGAGTATAATAGGATATCCTACAGGTTACGTGGAATATCTTTTGTTTATTACTGAAATGGTAACCAGAAATATTACGGTTCTTTGTTAAATTTTACGAAAATACTTTATACGAATATTTCATTTTTAAAATTTCTTCCACAAAACTTGCATTAAATTCTGACATCTTTCATATACTAATCTATCTCCTTAAGTATTTGGTCATAATCATTGCTTATTAAAGATTTATAATTGTTTTTACACTGACCAAGCACATTTTTTTGTTTATCTGATATCACACCTTCACATTTTGGCGTTTTTTAAAGCTCTGTACAAAACCCATTACACTTTTTTATGGAGATTCATAATGATAATATCCGGATGACCACTCATATACTCTTTATGATAAGTATCAAACACTTATGTTTAGTAACTTGTGACTCAAATAATTCGGGAGTTATTAAAACAATTTTAAATAATATTTAAAAACCAAACAGGAGTGCTTTCTCGGATATAAAACACGAGGCAATAGCCAAGGGTTTTGGATCCGATAAAGCACGATCTACGAGGTTTTTAAATGACTTCTGAAACGAACCTTTTAATAACGCCAATTGACGAAGTAAGTATGGCAATTAATTGCTCTCACATGAACCAACTTTGTGTTCAGCAAGTAATATTTCAAACATTACCATATCGTGACTTCCATTTAGGCAGTACATATGACGAACCTGCACCTTAGCTCACCATCTGAGTCTTGGTAGCTTAATGGTTAGAGCGTTCTCACTGGTGATCAGAAAGTTGCTGGTTCGATTCCCATCTAGTGCCCGAAATCGTTTTTCTGAGGAAACGAGCTTGACGAACGTTTGTTAGTTGTATAGGATTACCACTTTGATCTGTAACATTTAACACAAACTGATTAATAACACCGTTGTCAATGGCTATTTGGATTCGATGTCATTAAAATGTGGAACGCTACCTTTTGAAGACTGATTGTCTGGTATTCCAAGCGTTAACAGTGTATCTGACTTGTTTCCAACAACATCGATATTGCTGCTTTTATTAACAACATTACACCTGATCTTAATAAACCCAAATCCAAGGTTGATATTAACACGTCTCTCCGAAGTCTTTGCCATTCCATTGTCAATTATTCTATCACCATTTACCAAATTAAAATCCAGTATTTGACAAACTTCCTTAGACAGTTCCAATTTGTTTGATTGATCACCAATGTCAATTTTACATGCACCATCGTATTTGTTTGCTATTAGTTTTATTTCGCTGTTCACACTCAAAAGACTACTCTCTACCAAATAAAATGACCAATAACCCCTACTAAAAGATACTGTCTTTGTAACATTTCCAGACGACTTGTCAATGTAAACAACTCTTATTCTGTCCTTTCATACATTATTGTAATCCTAAACATGACCACTTTCTTAACCAGAATGTATGGCTCTTTACTTCTTAATAATAATGACTCTTATAAACTTATTTCTTTTGATGATACTTTCATAAGAAGAGTTAATTTCTTCATTTATATATTGCAAGGTGTATTATAAAATTTATCAAATACTAAAAAGTTATTATGATGATAATTATGATAAGGCCATGAGGAACATAAAAGAATAGAAAGCAAAAAAGTGACTTTATTAAGAGGTACCCTAATGCTGATATATCCAAATTTGATTTTGATGTCACTATTAAACAAAATGGAGACTTGAACAGTACCGAATTGTATTTAAAAAACAGTGCTACACTTAGCACAAACATCACAAGTGATACCTTCTTAAATGATAGAAACATGACTAAATATCTGTACAGCAATCAACCATTTCCAAAAATCATATGAATAGGTCTATTACTGACTACAACACCGTTTTAAGTCCAGCAATATCTTCATCTTTATGGCTTATGTCTGATAGTTTGATAATATTGAAGAATTCGATACAAGGATATAACAACAGGTTGAGAACAGCTAGCAAAAACATGAAATTGGTGTAAGCAATAGAGTAAACTATGTAGTAACGGTTAATAATCAACCTAAGGTGCAGTGCATCTTTTAAGGATTCTTCAGTGGTGGGGCAAAACTGCCAAAGGGCCCATTTTCCTTGCCCTCCCCCTAGGATAGTATGTGATCACTGAAGGTGTAAGCCGAGTGCAGAGTGCCGCAGGCACGAGTTAGCTAAGGTGGCCTGGGGGAAATTTCTAAAATTTGGGTCTCTGAAATAGCATTTCCTGCATTCTGAGAACACATTTTTTAAAAAATCTCAGCTTCTCAAAACAAAGTTTTAATAGTGAAATTTGTAATAAATTGCACACTAAACATTCAAACACAACGTAAGTTTAAGTATGCTCACCAATAAACACATCACAAACACCTGAATTCCTGAGAGGTTGTCAGGGTAGGGGTATGATTTCCTGCAACACCGGTCAGCAACAAAAGAATTTTTCTACTTGATTTCATGATTTTAGTAACATTTCACACTATGAATTGAGCGTAAAAGGATAAAAACTTTATAATTTTATACTTCCTTTCAATGTTAAACTCATTTACTCAATACAGCTCCTAGGGCCCTGGCTTTGGGGCAACAGGCCATTTTTATTCTTCAGTGGTGGGGCAGAGGAAGGGGCTCAGTGGGGCAAATGCCCCACCAATCCATGGTATTAAAAAATGCCTTGCTAAGGTACATCAACAAACACCATCACAACACTGAACTGGGTATTTTATTAGGAGTATCTGCTATTGGTGGATGTGTATTCAGTAAATATGTATTATAATATAATGAGTTTATTTTACGGATACGAAAACAAGTTGAATCAGGAGATGGATAAAAAAAACAACAAAAAAGTATCAAGTTCTGTTTTGATCTGAAACTCGACAGGTGTAAACTGTAAAATGCGCTGAGGATACCAAGGGGGATATCAACGCGGTATGTTGTTCTAATAATCGGTTGTTTTCACCATATATGTCAACAAACAGGGAATATTTAAACAACAATGGGTGTCAGGTCAATCTTTACGGCATTACACTTGAAGTAATATACCCAAATATTAATTTTTTTCAGTAATAAATACGTTTTTTAGTTATTAAATTAAGCCTAACTATTGGGAAATGGTGTGGGAAAATGATGACGGAGGATATGACAGGTACATTGGGTTTAAAAATCTCAATATTGTGTATGGAGGAACAAACCCTGCATAAAATAACAGCATAAGCAAACCAACCAAGTTTCAAAGTTTAAACGTTAAGCGGTTGCTATGAATTCATTGGCTGGCTATGCCTTCCGCTTCTCAAATTAGAACAATTGGAGAGGTAGTTCCCAATAGCTTATTTGTATCCTAATTAAGCGCTAAACAAACGGCTTAACAAAATGGAATATATTTTCATACCATAATACAAACGACTTTAATGCAAATATTCAGTTCTTTGGTATCAAGATCATAAAAGGGCATATGACACCGGAAGAAAGTAAAGTATGAAGTTGATATAGTTATTTATCAGACCAAAACAACCTCCTTTTTCGTTTCTAACACAGACAAAATACCGGATCGTTCACGCAACAATATAATTTATCAAATAACATGCCCACGTTGCGGCCATAAATACATAGGAAAAACAGAAGGACGACTTAAAACTCGTCTTACTGAACACTCTACTAATAATTCCACTAGCGCTGTAGCACAACATCTTCTTGACTGTCCACTTGCTCAACACATTGCTGACCTTAACGCTCTTTATGACAATCTTAACAGTTCTTCTCTTCCTGTTTCTAATAGTCCGACCAATCTTATCTTCAATAATTTTAAGATTCTTCACTCCTGTAAATCTAACAATCCTAACAAACTACTTATTTTGGAGGCTCTTTTAATCAAATATAATAAACCTGAAATAAATAATGGTATAAAAGCTAGCAAAGAGCTCTCACTATTTCCCTAGTGTCATCGCACCATTGTAACTTTGTCAACTATCTCTTCCTGTGATTTCTATTACTTGTTAATCCCTATTATCACCCTCTTAAGCTCATAATTATCTTCTCAGCATGTAAATAAGTGATGACATCATCTTCAATGTATTTATAGATCTCAGTATGTTTTGTAAACTTAGTTGGTTTGATAATGGCTTTGCAATAAAGTCGAAATATTACCGCACCTGTCTTCGTCTTGTTTCAACGTGTATCTCAAGTTTCAAGACGTTAATTTTCGGATTATGTTTTATACTGTACTTTTTAAAATTGTCGACTGGTTGTGGTTTTTTTACATCGGAAGAAATAACAAGTGTATCGAATTAAACGATGAATGAACGTAATATAACATAATATATAATGAAATGAAACCAGTTGATTTTAATCATATAGACAAAAACTTTAGTGATAAAGAAGTTGAAAAGCTTAAAAGATGATATTACTACTCTCATAAACTAGCCACTTGTTGTAAATGGAAGTACAAATTATTAAAAAAACAAAACTATCGTTAAATGTGTCATCAATTGGTTTAACTGTTATTGGTGGTATATAAGCACCATTTAGTCGCTATGGCTACATTACCATTACCCGGTATTGGTGTAATTATTCAGAGATACATGGCAAAAATTAACGTTGTTAATAAAGTAGAATGATGTAAATTCGCTCACACATTTTACCAAAAAATATTAACATACATAAAATCCTACTTAAGAGGTATGCCATACGATGGGATAGGATTCCTTTCAGATGTTAAGGTTTTAGACGATATTGTAACCGATTTACGCCCTTCTGTTGGTTATATGAAAAAAAGATATGAGAAATTATATCATACATAAATGGATGGAATTGAATTAAATGACTTAAATAACAACCATGAAAAGGATGAAGATGACGAAGAAGATGATGAGGAGGAAACTAATTTCGGTGCTGGCTATGGCGAAGGTAATCTACTGGACAACCTGGATTGGTTATCACAAAACGGAAAAACATTAACATCTATTGAAAAGATATTCGGTGATAGGTAACATGAAGCTCGTAATATAGGATTTCTAATATTTGATGATGTACTCTTACTTGAACCAGAATGTACTGATCCAAGGTTTATTAAATGCTTGATGATAAAAAGGAATTTAGGATAAAATAGGATAAAAAAAACAGTGTTAGTGGATTATTAAAAATTATGAATTCTTATATGATGTTGTAGAGGTTGATGGAAAAACAATATGGTTTGAAAACAGAACACTTAAAACCGAAGACGGAAAATAGTTAATGATGAAGAATACGATGCACTAAGAACTGAAATAAGAGAATATTATGATGATCGGCGAAAAGACAAGCTAAACAAAATGCTAAAAAAATCAGAATTACTAACAGGTGCAGAAAACCATGACCAGCCGACAACTTCAGAAAATATAAAAGAAAGCAAATTCCGAAAAACAAGGTCATCTTTCAACTTAAGATTTAAGAAAAGGTGAAAACAGTGAATTGTTCATATTTCGATTTTATTGCAAAATCATCTTCAGACCACGTCAAGACTCTTTTATAACACATATAGGATTAACAATAATAGCGCTAGCGATTGGTTTGGGATTAGGGTTAAAAAGGACTGGTAATGGCATAACAAACATCTACTGAAAAACAAAAACTTAAGCCATCCATGAAAATAGAAAAAGAACCATGGAAAGAAACTGAGGATATAGCTAAAAAACCAACCAGTAAAGGACTAATCGTCATTGCTGATGATATTTATATAATTAATGGTGGTAGTCTATTATATGTGTATACCAGAAAAAAGAATTAAATATGTTGTTATATATGGGTAATGTTCAACACGAAAGAATCAGAATTATCACCAGGCATTGGACGGATGAAAATATCGGATATCAGGGGGGCAAAAACACATCATGTGGTCACTTTCAATTCAAATAAAGCAAACCTGGGTGAAGAAATCTATGTAGACGCATCCCGAATGAACGCAAAATCATGTCTTGTCCCAGGCAGTTTGAATCTCGTTTTTGATTTCAAGGTGTCAAACACTAAAATTTGGTCCCTTAACAATTTATCCAAATTACTCCAAGAGCGTCTACAGGCCAAAGTAGCATCTAAGGTGGCTCACGATAATCCTATCTTGAGGTTTAGAATGACCTCTGGAAAACAAAAAGCGAACGGGGGCAAATGATTGAATACGGAATTGCCAACGAAAGCACCAGAAAGCTTATCTCAATTAACGATTCCGGTGTAAGTATTGGTGTAATGTTTACGACTCCAGTATTATAGTGCGAATGAATCTTTATTAACTTTACTTTACATTATTACATAACCGGATGTCCGGTTACTACGACACTACATCCCTCCCCTTGTGGGATGTGTTCATTCTATGGAAAGTAATATGAACGAGTTTTAAGTTAAATATCTTTACTTGAATGTCACTTTACAACATAGTCCGCAAGGCAAGGCTGGTGGTCGTCTTGAACTCCGTTCTGGGTAACGTCGAGGCAAACCTGCTTGACTTTGCGTTGTTGTTCCTTGTTGTGTAGAATGTTCGGGTCCAGGATGTTCATCCTTTGTTTCGTCTTGTCCTCTCGTGACTCCGTCGTTTTCTACTATTTCTTTAAATAATGAGGAGTTTCTGGTGATTGCTTTATGATCTCGTGTGGCTGTAATCATGGTTCCTTTCTGTTCAGTTGCGACGTATGGTTTCGGGTCGAAGGGTGTGTCTGACTTCACATTAGAAGGGTCGCGTTTTACGATGACTGTGTCACCAACTGAAATGTTCTGAGGCTTTACATATACTTTGTTATCTCCGTAGACTTTCATTTTGCTTTTGGCCTTCTCGTCTCGTTCTTTAATACCAGCTTGGTCAGATATTTCGCTTGGTAGTTTGGGAAGCTTGGTGCGCACAGTTCGATTGAACATCGCTGTTGCTGGTGCTTTGCTAGTGGAGCTGTGGGGCGTAGTCCTGTAATTTCGCAACAGTTTGCATAACTCTTCTTTCCATGGTTTGCCTTCGGTCGTGGCTGTGTGTATTGTCTTCTTGATTGTTTGCAGAAAACGTTCCGCTTCTCCATTTGAACGGGGCCATAAGGGTGTTACTTTTCGGTGTTTGAAACCAAGAGTTTCGACGAAATTTTTGAAATCACATCCATTGAAAGGTGGTCCGTTGTCTGATCTTACGACTTCTGGTATACCAAACTCTGCATACATCTTATCGAGTCGTGTTATCACTACTTTAGCGGAGGTGCTGCGGACAACATCTACTACAGGGTATCGTGAATAGTCGTCTGTAACTACGAGGAGATAACCTTTCGATGACAGGTCCTTGAAGTCCACACTGACTTCTTGCCATGCAGAATTCGGGAGTGTAGACATTTTCAGAGGCTCTCGTTGTGTAACTGGAGTTGACACTTGGCAAGCGAGACAAGACTTGACGGTTTTCTCTGTCAGTTTATTGATGCCTGGGAACCAGACTTTTTCGCGTAACAGGGCTTTTGTCTTAACAATTCCCTGCTGTCCCTCGTGTGCAAGGTTTACTACTCGCTGTTGTAGTTGGTGTGGAATTACGAATCTCGTTCCTCGGAGGATAACATTTGACGCTGTCTTGATTGCCAATTTGTCCTTGACTTCCTCGAGTGCTTTGTAGGTTTGCTGGTTAACTTGTTTGTCTTCCTTGGCCGTTGACCATTTGCCAGTATGGACTGCATTGGCTACGGCTTGCAATGTGGGATCTTTGCCGGTTGCGGTTTTTATCTCCTCTAACTTTATCGCCTTTGGCGTCGATGTTTGAATGATGTAATTCACAAATTCCTCAGCCACTTTTGCTTGTCGAGTGGTTGTCATCGTTCTTTTAGCTGGATGTCGAGAGAAGTAATCTGCGGGGTTGCTTTCTCCTTTCTGGTGGATGACATTGACTTGATATGGCTGTAATCGAAGTGCCCATCGCTCTATACGAGCGGGTGGCTTAGATTTCGGGTCGGAATATATGCTTACAAGAGGCTTGTGATCGGCGTATACTGTAACCGGTTTGCCATAGATGTATAGATGGAAATACTCGCATCCCCAAACGACGGCAAGAGCTTCTCGCTCTGTTTGACTGTATCGCCGTTTAGTCTCGGACAGTGATCTGCTAGCGTAAGCTACGATGTGTTGCTTACCAGTGTTGGGTTCCTTATGGGCCAACATAGCACCAAGACCGACAGGGCTGGCATCCACGACGACCTCTGTCGCTTTATCAGGATCAAAGTAGGAGGTTACCGGAGCGTCGGTGAGAGCTTCTTTAAGTTGGGCGAGCCATCGATGATGACGTGGTGTCCACTGCCAGGGCTGTCTTTCCTGAATCAACTCTCTTAACGGCTGCGTCATTGTAGCGTATCCTTGAACAAATCTTGCGCAATAATTGGCCATGCCAAGTAGGCTTCGTAGTTCTGACTTGTTAGTTGGTACAGCTAAGTTCAATATTTCGTCGATCTTCTTCGGATCTGCTGACATTCCTTTCTCTGAGAAGATGTAGCCGAAGAACTCCAGCTTGGATTTGTTGTAGGTGCACTTTTTGCTATGCAGAGTGGGACCTTTTTCTCTCAAGCGTTGGAACGTTTCAGTTAGAGCTTTGTTGTGATCTTTCTGGGTATTCCCGTAGACTAGAATATGGTCGCTGATGTTGACAGCTCCTTGAATTCCGCTGAGCGTTTCACGAATGGCATTCTGGAAGATTTCTGCGGCGCTGGATATACCAAAGTTTAGTCTCGTGAATCGTCTAAGGTCAAGATGTGTACTAAACGTTGTGATATACCTAGACTCTGGCGCTAGTGCCAGTTGGTTATAGCCTTGATTGAGGTCCTTACTGAAGAATTTAGCACCATTTGGATCTGCTATGATTTCCTTTATGGTCGGTGTCAAATGTCGTTCGCGTTTAATGGCTTGGCTTGCTTGCCTCATATCGACCCAAACACGAATCTTCCCCGGTTGCTTTGGCTTGGGTGCGACTACGATGGGTGACACCCAGGGTGTTGGGCCGTCAATGCGTTCGATTATTCCCAGTTGCTCGTCCTTGTCGAGTTGTTCTTCGAGCTGTTTTCTGACATGGAACGGTACTCGTCGGTGCGGTTGTGCGACAGGCTGTATGTTTTCATCGATGTGTAACTTTACTTGGTAACTTTTGAGTTTACCGAGACTTTGAATAAATCTTTGTATTCGTCCAATAATATTTTCACTTCACCATTTCTTTCATTTTGGTCAGCCCCTCTGAGGGATTTTGCAATCTGGATTAAGTTGAGATCTTGGGATGTGCGCCAACTAAGTAGTGATCCTCCTGTTCCTTGAGTTACGTAAACGGTTTGACGGGGAGCGGTGACAGTCGCTGTTTTGATAGTTGTCTTGAATTTCCCGATTACTGGTAGACCGCTCTCCGACTTGTACGGGTAGACTCGGACATTTGTCGATTCGAGTGTTGGCCGGATCTTTAACTTGTTGAAGTCCTTTTTGTCGAGGATATTAATGCTGGAACGAGAATCTGCCATACCGTTCAACTACGTGTCGCTCATTTTAACTTTGAAGACCGGGTGTTTTTTGCTGCATTTTACGTTGTGAACCCGAATGTTGAAAAGATAGTGTTCATCATCGCTACTGCTGCTTTCGCTAATCATTCGAAGGTTCTTGTTTTTCTTTCTCGAGTTACTCCTTCGGTTGTTGTCTGGTTTTTTGGGTGTGGATGTGCTCCTACATACGGCTTTGAAATGGTTTAATTTCCCACATTTTCTACATTCTTTATCATACGCTGGGCATGTTTTCCTGTCTCCCTGGTGAGGGTATAAACCTCCACAGTTTCGACATTTGGTAGGAGTACGGATCTCTGATGCGTCACGTCCTTTGTTGTGTTCCTCAAGGTGCTGTTTGTTTCGGAAATAAGAATTCCCGCCATACGACAGTTTGTTGACCTCGCTTTTTGTTCGCTTTTCCAAGTTCGCGGCTTGGGTCTCTGCTTGCTCCATCGCTTTGCCGCATTCTAGTAGCTGCAGTAGGCTTAATTTCGGTTTGCTGAGTGCTTTGCGTCGAAGTTTCGATGATGAACATTGTTGAACAATTTGCGACTTGATTTCGCTATCTGCATCCGTGAATTCGCATGCCAACGCCAAGTGCTTTAGTTGGGTGTAGAATGTCATCAATGTCTCGTCTCTCTCCTGTTTAGCCATGCGAAACTGGTATTCCTCGTAGGCAGTGTTGTGCTTCGGCTGAAAATAGGTCGTAAGCGCGTCGATCACTTTCTCAAGTGGGCTTTCGTCCTCTTCTGCATTCGTGTCTGGAAGCGTATCGAAAAGGTCATTCACTTCCTCGCCAGCGTAGTGGAATAAGAGAGCTTTGTCTCGATTTGTCCGTTATATTCAGTGCAACTACAACGTTTTGAAAGCGTGTTACGTACCTTTTCCAGCGTGTTCCAAGAGCACCAGATTCTGGGCTTATGTTGAAGTTCGGGAATGATGGAAGTGCTGTTGCCATGGTCGTGCAATTTCAAGTTCTGTTTTATTTCTCTTCGAGCAGTCGTCTGGTTTCTATTGTTTAAGTCCAATTTCGTTCGTTAGGGTTACCTTTCTGCTTGTTTTCGCTGTAGTAATCTTGTTCGCTCACTTGTTTGAAAATCCCGTGCTCGTCGCCATTGTAATGTTTACGACTCCAGCATTACAGTGCGAATGAATCTTTTATTAACTTTACTTTACATTATTACATAACCGGATGTCCGGTTACTAGGGCACTACAAGTGGCACTATCCAAAAAGTAAGAGACAGACTAATATATTAATCTATTCTTCTAAGCCAAAAAGTATGCCTTGACAAGATTTTATGCGATCTTGGTTTGCATGCACCATACTCCATAAATAATGGAATTGAATATACTATCACTTTACCTTCAGCATCCAGTTGCATGGTTAACACTTTCCTGTCCGAGGGCTTTCCCCTTGACGAGTAAAATCGTCTGGCGTTAGCCAGAGCTAGATACTAAAGTCTCCACAGGTCAATGAGGACCTATTAGGAAAGGAAGGAGTAAACGAGATAGATTTTAAACCATGCTTAACTCTTTCCTGTCCGAGGACTTTCCCCTTGACGGGCAAAAATCGTCTAGCGTTAGGTCTCCATAGGTCACTGAGGACTCATACGGACCGGAAGCAGTTAGACAATCATCACAATCATTGGGTACATATAGTTTGGAAACCCTCGAAGACAAGGATTTATATAACAAAGTATAATCTCTAAATAGTAGTGGCCGAAGTCTGGTATATAAACATTGCACCTTGATGAAAACCATAGAATGGGATAAAGACGCCATAACTCATAACGAAAACATAAATTTACCAAGAAAATCAACGAAGGAAATAGTGTTATTATTTACAAATAAAACCAGGATTGACAGCGAGGAGTTTGTTTATATAAATAACCAAAAGGTCAAAATAACAGTAGAAGGCATCCCGAATGTTGTATGCAGTCAAGGAATATCATCAAACAGACTGTACGATAAAGCCATGAGATCACAGAACGAAAGCCACTAGATGATTTAACCAAAAATAAAGACATCGACATTAAACTGAGCATCCCCTTTCTTACAATATCCGCTCAATAAAACATGTGTCAATATATAGATTAATGCCGAAAATCAAACTAAAAATCATAGATGACACGAATGATAACGTTGTTAAGGATTTGGTGAAACAGCTGGAATACGCAAATGAGGAACTAAAAAGTTGTAAATGAAATTCAAAGTAATGAACATAATGAAAAAGTCAGTGATGAACCAAAAAATGATGCAGATAAAAAATGATCAGAATTAATAAACCTGTCTGACGACGGTGAGATAGATCAACCAGTTAAATATTTCTAGAAAGCATCAGCCAAAATAATATGTATTCTGAGTACGAAAAAAGACGAATACAAAAAGCAAACGAGTTTCTAACTGATTTAATCATAAGTAAGTTTTGAAGTTTGATGAGTGAATTTAATGCGATTGAATCTCCAGATAAACTCGACCAAGAATTGAAAAAAGGCAAACAATCGAAACGGGATACTGAAAGCATAGTTTCGCTAATAACCAATAAGTATCTTCCTTATTTTTCGAAGAGTTAACTTGTTTCGATTGGATTTCGGTTACTTGTCGCATTTCCCGCTTACTGAAATGCCTATAATTAATTGTAAAGTGTTTACAATTAATTATTCATATTACTGTTATTCATCTGTTCTCTGTGGTAACGCACTATGTTTTCTGTGTTGTATTATTGTGTTGCATTGTTGGCTACCAAATGTAAATAGTTTCATAAATATGTTGTAATGTAAGTTGTTTAATATTAATGCAGGACCCCACTGAAAAACACCAAAGTGATGTGGGTATCCTGAATAAAGATTATCATCATCATCATCATCAACCCATTATTTATCATATCTTGGTATAGTTAGGGGGGTTTAACTGTTGGAAAACATGTACCTAACCATATGTACAACAAAGTATCAGAGCCAGATGTAAAAGAGCAACAACCTGAATAATGAGAAAATATCAATTAAAAAGATTCTATTTTGTGAAAATCACTAAGTAGAGTCATGAAACAGTTTAAACCCATTTAGAACTTATGACGTCACAACACCCCGGTGTCGGTTAGTATATTTCACATGTGATGGAAGTACATATAAAAGTAGAGTGCTGCGTCGGCAGTATTGAATGGCTTGTAGATAATCAAAAGGGTTGGGAAACTTCCAGAACTTAAAAAAGGGAGAAACTGACGTTTCGAACGAATAGCCTTCGCTCGAAACGTCAACATCTCGAAAACCATCTATTGCAAGACATTTTGTGCAGACCAAGGATAAAAGTAATAAATAAATAATGTGTTCGTACAATTTGAGAATGCTAGCGTCAAATGAGTATAAGTATCTCGAGAAATCGCAAACCATGAGCGATTCCCTGTGTTCTGATTATCTATAACGTGCCTTAGTTGATTCATACAGAATCTTTTCCTTACTTTACATGCTTTAATAAGATCCTTAAACCATAACCTTCAGTTCTGCTGCTGGGGAGCATTGATAATTCACTGATATGAATGCAAATAAAAGGTCTAAACTGGGCTAAACATGCATAATTTTGTATGCATTATTTTCGAACGATGCGTAAAATGATAGAATTATCAAAAAAATACTATTGGACGTTTATATTGTAAAATTTTGGCTCGATGGTCCTTGGCAGTAGAAATAAAATTTCAAGCATTAAACTTATCGACTTGTATCATTACACAACATCCCTCAGAACTCTCTTATAACTGGAAGGCTGACTGCCAATCCATAACTGAACCTAAAAATTGTGGGCATGGAAGATATGACCATCTAGATGGTCCTATCACTCGCCTGTGCGGTTGTTTGAACACCAGCTTAACATTGATCAACGTCGAAATGACCGCGATTGTAACTGGAACAAACCACCAAAGCATACTCCAAGTCCACCATTTTCAGCTTCATTTTTTGGGCCGAACATTGAGAGATCAGCCTTCCAGTTTTAACAGAGTTTGGAGGTATCCAACAAAGCACAGAGTGAAAAAATGGAGCACTTTAACAAAGTTGTTCTATAAACCCTGTAAACTTTAAGTCATAAAGCAAAAGCAGGAAACCTATTTCATATGAAAAAACCCAACAAACCATTGCCCTGATATTCTCGAAATTGGATTGTTAGATCATATATCTAATAATTAGACAATGAGTGCTACGTCTTTCTCGGAGAGGACGAAGCCGAAGTCATCTAACACTCATCGAAAACGAGGGCGAGTGCACGAATTGTTATTGTGTAAATTTGACGTTTTATGAAGTCTTAATTAAAAAATCACATGAACATTGGCATAGATTAGTAATCATTAATCTTAAGTTCATTTGCAAGCTCCCATCCAATAAGAATGACGTCACTTCATTTACTATGAGTAGAGAGTAAATAGTAGGACAGCCAATGGAATTCACTGATTTGATTTGTTACACAAAACGGAAAATTCACACTAAAATATGATTACACACATTGCGACAATGGAACGATGAAACAAAGCTATCCTGTATGTATGTAAGATACCGATAAATGTCTTAACCACAGGCCGCTTATACAAACTCCGGATAGCTGAATCGTACGAGTCCTACAGAATAAGAACTGCTTTCCATGGTTTAAACAACTAAATTTAAATCTTACCAATCTAATGACTTGAGTTGTCCAAAGTTGGATAAATTTTATGTTCGGATTTCTAAACATGAATAATGCGTTTCTCTCACAAGAACTTATCCGCAAGATAAAATTTCAGGGCTTCTTACAGCCTTTGTTTGTCTCTGGGAACAACGGTTAGTTTCATGCTATTTTTTAACAATCAGCGGTGTAGCCACAGACGAACTATGGCTGCTGCGAAAAATTAAAGTTAAATACGTTCAAATGAAGAAATAGAGCACAAGAAAAAAAGGAAATTTCTTGCATGTGTGGTATCGTAAAGTCTTTCTTAATGCTAGCTAGACAACTCAGTAACGGGTTTTGAAATATACGTGGCTGTTTTTAGCCTCCAGCTTGTAGAACCGATTGAAATCGAGTTTCAGGACATTTTGCCAACAGTGGATGCTTTCGCCAACAGAAGATGATGCTTGTCCAGTCTAAGTGAAAGTTGAAGTAATTTCACTAATAACATTCCATTTGAGGGATGACTCATTCCTCAATTCCTATATTGGCAAAATGTCCCGACATAGTTCGAAATAAGTGTCAGTGGATATTCTGACATGTATTCTAAAAGATTTAACAGTTGTAGCAAACAGGCACTGTTGAAGCTTCATATTAGATAAAATTAATTTTTTAAACCTGGAGTTGTTTTTCTTGTTCCTTCAGTCTCTTATATCTGGTAATTTTAGCTTGTCTTTCATGTGCCACATCTTCCAGACTTCTTTTATTTTCAGTCCATGATTGGTGAGGGGATTCCATTAATTGCAAATCCTATGAAACAATAACACACAATTGCCAGAACGAAATGTAAAGCCAGATCGCTACAAGTAAGTACCAATCTTTTATTTACCACATACTTTTTATAAGGAGAAAGTGCTTTCCAGAATGTTTTTGCCCGTCCCGCCAAATCGGGATCCCAGCACAGGCAGGGAAATCTTCGTCGTCTTGGCACTTGATCCAGTTAGTGCCGGCCCGATAATATGCCAAGTTTGCGGAAACTGAATTGACTTATTTTCTGCCTTGTACTCATTGTATTTTTTCTGACGAATCCGTGGAGAGGGCAGCGCCAGAAAAAGACCCTAAATACGAGATTGCCCGGTAATAACTTTCAACCGAAATGCATGCATGCAGCCCCACTGCATGCATTATTTCAAGGTAATATCAATTGTTTGGAAATTTTAATTATACAATAAATTTCATACTTCGTGCGTTTTCATTGGTCGTTAGCGATAGTCTGTTGAAAAACAGTGTCACAAATTCTCTTAGCATACCTTAAATAACAAGCCGCCTGCTCAGGGTTTCACTTGGGCTACCGATATATAGAGGCGGTGTAGATACATGGACATAAGTGCATGGTTTAACATTTTAGGGAGACGTGGACGAAGTCGCATTACCTTCTATTTTTACGGGATTGTCTGAACAAACATACTGCCCAATAGAGGTCAAATGCACAAAATACGCTTGTAAAACTGAAATGCTATCAACTGTATCAGGGCGTTAAACAGTTCAGCATTTGCTATTTTACATAGCAAACAATGTAATGTACTATTAACTAGGTGGCAATCCCCAGACATACGATCTCTAGCATAAATTCATGGACATTTTAACGAGTTTAACAGGATTATAAAATATGTTTGGGTGAATAATACTTGCAATCTTAAAGGGTCATAGATTAATAGCACAAGCAACCAAACTTCGTCGAGGGATTTATTATCCTGTTCAGATGTACATAGCATATCCTACATCTTACTACTGAAACTGAAGATAAATTTCAAAATGGAATTCATGAGTTACAACGTTCTTTACACGGAATTGGCACACAAAATATTTTGTGGAACTCTACGGTATTAGTGCCAGCGTGACTAAAGTTCTCGACGTTTATGTTCTGTCATCTTAAATTTCTTTCCTTAGATATGACATCGACCTGAAACCTAATCTGTACATGGACATGGTTTGGAAGCTTGATACAATGGTCTATGTTATTTCAGTTTTGCTACTGAGTGGTTCATCATCATTATATGACGCATTGTACTATTGCATGACTGCTTCATTATACAGAAAATACAATGCATCACATGACGTTAAAGGAACACAAGTTTGCATAAACCTACACAAAACAAGGAACAATGACTTTCACTGAGTTTCCAAACCATTATTAACCATATTGACGTAGAGAAATGGAAGTAATTTCTCTGTGCATTTACCCAGACTTACTTAACAAATATAACTCAGGGCTATGCGATGTGCTTGAGTTTAAATTAATACATTTTTAACTCCTGCACGTATTCACGAGTTATTTAACCGCTGTTAGAGTATCAGTACCTCATGTACTGCTAATTGATAGAGCTTGAGTACAATCAGGACGGACTACAAGTACTTAAACAAAAAATATGGTTTATACATGAAATAAAAAAAAATTATGTCCTTAGCTGTATACTGCATTTACGCAAATAAACAGTAAATTGTATGTGTTAATACAAAATCAAAAATTATCAGTAATATAAGCTTAAGCTACTACAAATTAGACTTCAGTTTCCCATTAACCCCTTTTCAAGAATGGCAAGAGGGCAGGCGGTCTATATCCATTATCCATTATTTGAATAAACGTATTCGGGATTCTCTTGGTCACCTTTTGGTACAAATTTACAGCGGGAAACTCATGTGCACCGGGCCATTCTTGTTAAAGGTCAACGGTTACCGAAGCTCAAACCGACGAAAAGCAACATATTAAGTTAATATTGAAAAGCAACAACAACTTGATTTGGTCTTTTCACGTTGATTTGCAACAGTGCATAGTCCTCATCATGGATTATTAAAGGGCAAATAATGGGCACCGAACTACAATAATGGACGAACCATGCGGCCTACTTCAATAGACGCGAGCGGTGGACAGGAAACTAAAGTCTAATTTGGAGTGGACTTACCTTCGCTTATGAAGTTGTTGAGCGATGCCGTCGTGATATGCTGGTAAATGTGTGCTATTTCTGAAGTGCGAAATTGTCACTAGTGAGGTGTCGAAGAACTTGTTGTTTGTTTCGGATTTAACTAATTATTAGGGAAATAATACGAAATTGCAAAGATCAATCAGTCAGTGATATCTACTATGTTGTCCAGTGGCAGTGTCCACCATCCTTTCCATATGGCATATGATTCGAGAGCCAAAACTGACATTTCACAAGAGCTGACTAGCTGAATCAGAAAGCTGTGTCGATGAAAAAGTCATTCACGCCTTCGAAAGGTGTAATCCTCTATATTATTGCTGAAAAAAATCGATGCTTTATATTTGTTTTTTGCATGTGTTTGTCGATTGTTTGTTTATTGTACAGCCGTTACCAAACAGCGGGAGGACTGGCACTCACTACACGAAAGGCCTACCACAGATAGCCCAATTAATTAAGCCCGTTTCGTGATCTATTTCGGCAAATAGGTGTGGCGAAGGAAACATTAATTAGCTGCTCAAGAACTCGAGACAGATGATGGACACTAGAGACGAAGTTCGTTGATGAGAGTCGAAGATAAGAAAATAGATAATGTCCTAGACGATATACATTGATAGTAAAGTTCTAAAGGGTACGATAGCGTGTTCTCATCGAAATGAAACCACTCGTGACCAGTTAAACGATCCGTAACTTCGTGACAAACAGACATACGGATAGCCTCACTAAAACAGTAAACCAATCACAACTCTCCGCGCATTTATCACAAGCCAATGTTTTTCAATGCTCCGAACGTTCCCGTAAGCTTTCAATTATCATTTTAGATTTTTTCCTTGTATTGTTTAATTTGTTTATTGTATAAAAAAAATAAAGTTCATTTTCCGTTGTCAGTTCAGTTATAGATGTACAGAGGACGGCACAATGTGGTAAGATCATCAATTCTCATCAGTTTTTTGTTCTTACCACGCTGTGACGTGCTCTGTGCATCTACAGAATAGAATAGAATAAAACTTTATTTATCCACGCTGCCCTCATCACCCGTAGATGGTTTTCATGACGGGCGTCACACGACTTACATTATATAAAAATCTAATAAGTTAAATATGAATTAGAAGATATAAGAATACAATTAAGCACACATAAAGTTAAAAAGGAAAAAAAACAGGACTATATATCGATGTCTGACTCAATTCTACATTATTTTATCAAATTCTTAAAACTGCTTAAAGATT
>JBAHVQ010170206.1:0-18837 GCA_036872915.1 Nanipora kamurai
CTTTCGAACGACAAACCTCTTCTGCCCACTCAACTTCAGAGGTATCAATCAAATCAGAAAGTTCACTGAGTGAACGATAAATCTTCTTTAAATTTTATCCTAAGCGTTTAGGGGTCGATATCAATAAAGTATGGATTAAAGTGCTTTCCTCAGAAATTAATGAAAACTGCTCGATAATACGGTTACCCATTCTAAATCTCTGAAATTATTTCAGAACAAGCAGAAATCACTTTTATTTGCTCAAATGAATGAAAAAAATTTTAAAAATTATTATTTTTATTATAGGCTATGCTATCAACAGGGCATGCGACGTCAACAAGGTGGCATTCGTTTGCTTTCTTGTTGATCACGACAATATCAGGCCTGTTATGCACCACTTTCCGATCTATCTGGATGGTGAAATCCCAAGGAATTTTAGCCTTGTCATTCTCTAGAACACTCTCCGGGGCATGCTCAAACAACTTCCCTCCCCTATTAAACCCATACTGACGAGATAGATCCCAATGTAGGGCCTTTGCGACAGTGTCGTGTTTCCATTTGTATTGTGTTTGTGCGATCTTAGGGCACTTGCTGACGATATAATTGATCGTTTCGTTTTTCAGGTGGCAACATAGTGAGTTCTGTTGTGACTTATCGATCTTTGCCTTTATGGCATTGGTTCTCAATGCCTGGCTCTGGGCCGCCACCAGCAACCCCTCCGTCTCTTTCTTTAGATATCCTGTCCTAAGCCACGACCAACCGTTCTCACTGGCAATTTCATCCATCTCCATCAGAAACTGTCCATGTAGATTTTTTATTCCTCACCTCCTCCGTTCTCTCTCTAACTTTCCGCCTCTTAATCGCATTAGACTCCTTGCCACTCCATTTCATGTCCGCCCAAGCAGCAGACAACATCCTTTTGTTGCTATCTGACACAAACTTAGCTAGGCTTGCTTTGGTTAGATCCACACAGTCCTCCACTGCTATTAAGCCCCGGCCACCGGCATTCCTTGGCCGATAGAGCCTTGCGACACTATCGCGAGGATGGAAGGCATTATACAAGGTAAGATACTTCCTGGTTTTCCTATCGAGGTTTCTTAGTTCTTCACGAGACCAGTCGATAAACGCAGCAGTATATCGCATTAAGGACACGGCTCATGTATTAACAGCGCATATTACATTCCCTCCATTCAGCTTCGACTTTAGCAGTTTTCGGATCTTGCGGAAATACTCCTTCGTCACGTTGGATTTCATTTCGCTACACCACATTTGATCACTTTCCAATACCCCAAGATATTTATAGCTTTTACCCTTCTCCAGGTTCTTAATCCATCTGTCTTTGTTAGTTTTCCTCTACACATAACCAGCATTGCGCATTTGCTTATTCCAAATTGCATCCCAATATCTGTGGTAACTACTCGTACAGTATGAATCAATGATCCAAATCCCCTCTCCGATCGGGCGAACATTTTGACATCATCCATAAATATCAGATGGTTTATTTTCTCTCCATTAAGATCGTAAGCAAATTTTGATTCCCTTAGCATCATCGTAAGAGGGATCATAGAAATCACAAACAGAAGAGGTGATAACGAGTCTCCCTGGAATATTCCTCTGTTAATCTTCGCTTCTCCGATGGATGAATTTTCGGATACCAACTCTGTTCTCCAGTCCGCCATACTGTTAAGCAGGAGTCTTTTGATGTTTCCTGCAATGCCGAAAATGTTGAGGCATTCTTCGATCCACGAATGAGGCACGATGTCATAGGCTTTCTGGTAGTCTATCCAAGCCATTGCTAAATTCTTTTTACCAGCTCGAGCATTTCATAGGATACTCCTATCAATAAACAGAAGGTCGTGGGTGCCTTCTGTTCCTCTGGTAATATCCTAGTTTCGTCCAAAAAAGTGTACATCTTCTGATATAATTCCTGTTAACAACTTCCACATAAGGGGTAGGCAAGTTATTGGCCTGTAGTTCCAATCTACATTCCTTTGGGAAGTATCTTTCATAATTAAGACGGTCCTGCCTTTAGTCATCCATTGTGGAACCTGCCCCTTGTTCAAGCACTCGTTCAGTTGTTCGATAATCCTATCATGGATGTTGGTGAAGTTCTTAAGCCAGAAGCCTTGTAATAGATCGGGGCTTGGGGCTTTCCAGTTTGACATCTTGGCCAATATGGTTCTCAGGTTCTTTCGGTTTATCTTAATATCCCCCTGCTCATCGGCGTTAATCTGTTTTCGGATTCTCTCTAACCACTCAGCGTCCCTTCTGTGCTCATTAGTTTCATTCCATATACTAATCCAAAATTCTTTCGCTTCATCAGCATCAGGTGGCGTATGCTCGCCAGCAATCTCATTATCAAGCTCCTGATAGAACTTTCCTTGGTTGTTATTGAAAAGTCTATTTTGACGAAATTGCTCAATCCTGTTGGAGTATCTCTTAATCTTATTGGCCTTAGTTACAAGTCTCTGTTTCAACTCTTCAATAACCACAGCATACCCTTTCTCTCTAAGCCTGTACTTTCTCTGTTAGCTGTCCTTGTACTTTGATTTCAGTGATTTCCCAGACGTCAGTCTATCAACTCTGCTCAGGTCTTGTCTCAGGGTACGAACCTGCCCTTCTAATCTTCTTTTCCACAGAGGTTCTTTTTTGGTGTATGTATCACCAACTTTAAAGCCCAATTTCTCACTTACACCCACGGAGGCTGCATATGCTAAGTTGTTGGTATCAGTGATGTTATCTGTTGTTATTTTTGACATCACCAAGTTCATCTCCTTGGTCACCTCCCCTAACTTTTGTCGGGACACTGCCCGCAGGCTAGGTACTATTACTAGGTACTAATACTGCTTCTATTACATGATCAGTCTGTATCGTAAAATCCCATAATATTTTGCATCGATCATTCTCTAGCACTGTTTCAGGTACATGCACATACCACTTTTCATTGACCGCAAATCCTTCCCTTTTAAAAACTTCCCAATGAATCTTTTTTCCCACCCAATCGTGCCTTCTTTTATACTCCTTTTGTGCTAATTTACGGCATTCACTAACAATATGGTTGATGCTTTCATCCATCTTTTTACACATTCGACATTTATTTTCCTCTTGAGTTTGATAGATTCTAGCTTTCATCAAATTTGTCGCAAGCGCCTGTTATTGCGCTGCCATAATAAGACTCTCGGTTTCCTTTTTTATGCTTCCATTCTTTAACCAAAGCCAGGATTCATTCCCGCTTAATTCTTCCGTCTGCCGCATGAACTGACCATGCATAACTTTCTCCTTCCATCGTTTCTTTCTTTCAGTTATCTTACGCATCTTACACTCGATCTCTGTTTCATTGCTATTTCTAGCACTGCTATTTCTAGCTGCCTTTATCAGTCTTTCATTGCTAGTATTGATATACCCTTCCAACCCTATTGTGGCAAGTTCTACAGTGTCTTCAACACTAATAAGTCCTCGTCCACCGTTCTCTCTTGATAGGTAGATACGGTCTATATTACTCTTTGGATGGAGGCCATTGTGCATGGTAAGTAATTTTCTAGTCTGCTCATCTAGATCTTGTACCTCTGACTTTTTCCAATCTAGGAAAGCGGCGGAGTATCTCAGGATAGGTGTTGCCCATGTGTTAATAGCTTTGATAATATTACCACCACTGAGTTTCGTTTCTAGAATCTTCCGTGTCCTTCTTTTATATTCTTTTATCACTATTTTATTATTATTATTATTATTATTATTGTTATTGTTATTATTATACCTAGACCACCGTTCCACAAAAAAATTATTAACGGCTGCATCATCTCTTTCTGTTAATAAGCTTTCGTAGGGTAATTGGAAGAAAAGCATAATCCTAAAATTTTCACTTTATCCTGTAGAATTCATTTTACAATGTTCATCTTCTTTAAAGCTTTCCAAGTTTGATTTACATTTAAGAAATCGTTCAAGTTATCAAAACGTAATTCTTTCGTTTTTTCAAGCATTGTCAACTTCATAACAGTTAGGAAGCGGGTCGTGCAATTTGAAATCGTCTGTAAATTCATAATTAACATAATATGAGTTTTGCTATTAAATTCTAGCAAAAATTGGATTGGAACCAATCGACCAGATAATGATTATACAAGATAAATATGTTGTTGGTTGGGTTGGAACCAGTCGACTAGATTATGATTATACAAGATATGTCCGGGTTCTAATTAATAGTTTATTGCATTCTTTTTCATATCAAGAAAATAATCTTTGTTCTATGATAGAAAACAGTTACAGACCCTCTGATTTTCTTAGTCACGAGTTTTCTTCAACTATTAATTACATCTTAGTCTAGGATCAATCATACATTAAACCGATTTTCGCAATGGCGTGCACATATCCATGTGTTCCTAGACCATCTTTCTTCTTTTACATTGCAACTTTAACTTTTGACCCCATGAACAAAACCTGAAAACTGATGCAAGCTTTTAGAATATCTGTTTACGTCTATTTTATCATATTACGCATTTAATTTATTTGAAATTTTATCCAGAGAACGTATTTTTAAAAAACATCAAATTTATAAAACTACCTTGAATTAAACCTGAATTAAAACATCAATCACTTTTTATATTTTAAAGAGTTTTTAGGTACGGTTAAATCATTATCTGAAAGATGCTTACTTTCGCAGGTGGGATCGGGCCCAGACCACTGTCTTGATGGTTCACATGTCCTGAAAGACGTTCCTTTTACTTGGTATCCAATGTTGCACGAAACTCCAACAGTTGCATGCAATTCCGTTCGAAAACCATTGATACGTCCATGAGCAGGTGCTTTTAATGCAGGACAATAGTTCGCTGTTAAAAGAAAACATTACATTAATAAGCAAGTTTATTAAGCTAAACCTTTTTTCCAAAAACTTATTGATACTCAATAGGTATATTGTTCAGTGGGGTGCACGTATTTGATCACATGCAAGGGCTTTTGCATCTAACAAAGTTTTCGCCCTAATTTGTATGGAACTTTATAATTCTGAAAAGTCAAGGAAAAGATTTGAATTCAGTTTTGGGGGAGTGTGGAGTTAATGCGAACATAATAGTTAGGCGCAATGGAACTCGAAACTTGTATTGAATTGAATTGCTAATTAAGATGAACATTTCATATAAAGAATATTAACGAACATAACATTATATATAAAATTATCATCCTAGTTAATATTACGCTTCATTATTTTGAAAACACTAAAATGTCAACAGTGACAGAAATACAATCCCTGAGCGACGTTTTTGAAGCTGTTTAAGACCCTCACAGCATGTGTTTTACTTATTCTAAAAATTCACGCGCTGCACTCTCGAATTCTTAAACTTGATAAAACACTACCGGTCACTACATAAAAGGTATTTGCACGATGGATACCAGAAGCCAAAACAACTGCATTGACGTAAATTAGCTTTTAAATTTAGCACGTTAAAATAATTACTTTTACTTGGTTGTCTCCAATACCTTATCATCTACAAAATGAATTCTTTAATTTATTAGCATATACCTCGACACATAGTCATATTAACCTTCCAAATTTGATTGGTCGATGATTACGAAGAAAACCCAACAGATACCGTTAATCTTTTTTGTTCAACAAGTTGGTTTTCACGTTTCTGAAAATGTCGGTTTAGGTTGTTTGCATTAACAGGTAAAATTTTAAACTTGAGATGGGAAAAAATCTTTTGTTTCATTTGCGAGACTTTCACTTGTTATATTTTGTCCATATGCTGTTTAGCATGTAAATCGTGAGATTGATTCTAGTTTTTGTAAAAGCATGCAATTTCAAGGCCTGAGTGTTACTTATATCTTTTAGACCTGCTACATGTATATGTTAACTTTAACAAAGGCCGTGAAGGGGGTGAATCACAGTGGCTTGCATAAACGCCCTTATGTACAAAAATGAATATTTGGAATTGGCCGAGTTTTGGATTCTGATGACAAAACAATGTAATTTTTTTGTGCTTGTTATTCAAGAAAAAAAGGAGGAAAACCCCCCCAACTGTCGGCTATGCAGTTTGTAAATTTTTGATACAAAAATAATTTAGGTTATTTATCCAAATGTTTTAACATATGGCTGCCCCACTTTTACAGTCCGTAAATTTCCATTTTATGGACTGTAACAATTGATGATGATGATAATCTTTATTCAGGATACCCTTATCACTGTTGTGTTTTTCAGTGGGATCCTGCATTAATATTAAACAAATTACATTACAACATATTTATGGAACTATATACATTTGGTAGCCAGTAATGCAACACAATAATACAACACAGAAAACATAGTGCGCCACCACAGAGAATAGATGAATAACAGTAAACAGTTTACAATTTATTATAGGCATTTCAGGAAGTGGGAAATGCGACAAGTAACCAAAGTCCAATCGAATCAAGTTAACTCGTCGAAAAATAAGAAAAATACTTACGGATTAAACAACATATATGCGAATTGATAATTATAACAAGAAAAGATGGATAAAGGCAATTAATTATTTACAAGGTTTAGCATTAGAAAGTCCGATAAGAGCAGTCTTGAATTTAGGTAGGGAGTCAGTGTTTTTAATAATACTGTCCAACTTGTTGAAGTCCTTTGAAGCGTTATACGTCGGTTTTTGTTTACCCCAGTTTAGCTTCTGCCATGAGAGATTTTCGCTTATAGTAATACCCAGGTATTCGACAGAATGACCTTGTTTGATTTTCTGGCTATGGATGGAGATTTGAGATACTCTTCAGGCGTTCCCTGCCTCCAAAAATAAGAAACCTCGTTTTTTCATGGTTGAGGGTAAGGAGGTTGTCGTTGAGCCAGTTAGATAATAATTGCAAATCGGAGTTTATATTTGCCTGAAGTTCTGTAATTGTGTTCGCAGAATAATAGAGAAGTGTGTCATCGGCGTAAAAAATTGACTTCCTATGGATGAGGCACTTAGTTAAATCGTTGATGTAAATGAGGAAAAGAAGAGGACCAAGAATGCTTCCTTGCGGAACTCCAACGTTGACTGGTTTGGGATAATATGTAGAGTTATTGACAGTGGTTACTTGAGTACGAGAAGACAGATATGATGTAAACCATTTGACAACGGGTGTAGAAAAACCAAGTCCTTTTAACTTTGAGAGTAAAATTGTATGGTCTACCGTATCAAACGCCTTTCGTAGATCAATAAAAACGGCACTGGTAACTATTGTTATCAAGGTTGTCAAGTATTTGTTCCGTAAAATGAGCTAGTGCAACTGTCGTAGAAAGTGTGGAGCGGAAACCAAATTGCTCAGCAGTTATTAAATGATGTTCGTGGATCTACTCATGTACTCAGCGTTGGTAAGACGGGTATAGGTCTGTAGTTATTGGGTGATGTTGGGTCGCCAGATTTAAATATAGGAATAATTTTTCCTTTCTTCTATATGTCGGGAAATGTTCCAGAAAGTAGTGAGGAGTTCAAGATCTTCGTCAAAGTAGGTGCAATTACTAAAGCAGAATCTTTTAATGGTTTAGCACTAATTCCATCCAGACCGACGGCTTTGTTAGTTTTCAGTTTGGTTAGTTCTTGATGTACGTAAGATTTAGTAACTTCTTCAAACTGGAAAGAATATGGTAAAGTAGTGGGAGGTTGAGGCAATTTTGGTTTGAATTTTTCTTTAATTTTATTTGCAAGCTTGGAACCAATAGACGTGAATAATCATTTATAATTGCAGCGATAGTTTGTGCGTCGTTTACACGAACATTTTCGGAAGTAATACACAAAGGTGTAGTTTTACTTCGATTACGGGAGGTTATTTCATTCAATAGTTTCCAAAGGCCGGCTGGATTATCTTTGTTGGCAGTGATGAGATTTTGATAGTAATTCGATTTACAAAGTTTAACTTGATGATTAACGTAATTGTTTAGGTCACGGAAGGTTTTCCAACAGTAGCTGGAGTTGGTTCTTTGAGCAAGCTTTAGGTGGAAAATCACGTTCTCGCATTAGATCAATTAGTTCAGGGGTCAACCAAGGTGTTTTGATAGTATCCTTGACTCTCCTAGTGATCAATGGGGCGTGTTTACTGGCGATTTCGGAGAAAGTATTGTTCTATTTATTTACAACTAGATTTATATCAGTTAACGATTCAATAAAAGACCAATCTGCTTTTTCTAAATCTTTAACAAAGGAGGTATTGTTGTATCACCAGTTACAGCGATAATTTATGTCACGATGAAATCCACCTGATTTAGGGACCCGCCTTTGAGGATACAAAAGATCACTAATGCCCGTAGGAAAAACTCCAACGTAACGACATGCGGAAAATTGTTTATGAAAATCGAATCAATAGCTGATTGCGTGTTTTCCGTGATTCTAGTTGGTGACACGATGACTTGTTCAAATGAATGTACACGCGCAAATGTTTGCATGCGAATTTTTTTTGTGAATTCGTTTGTAGTCCACATTAAAGTCAGCCAATAAAACAATTTCGCAATTTTCTGGAATTTTAGTGACCTCTCGGTTAAGTTCATCAATAAAATTGTCAATAGGTAAATCTGGTGGTCTATAAGGTGAGCAAATAAACACTGATTTTGTTCGGGGTCGGATGATTTCAACCCAACATGTTTTAGTGTATTCATTGGACAAATCAGTACGAGGCTGGTATGGCAAGCCTTCCCTGATGTACAAAGCTGTCCCACCACCAATTTAATCTTTACGGTCTTGACGGTAATTAGGTAGTTTGGTACGATTATTTCAGCATTAGTAATTAAAGGTTTTAACCAAGTTTCAGACAAAGCTATAACGTTGAATGGATTCTTGTTGATAAATAAACGGATAAGGTAAATTTTCGGAACTAGACTTCTTACATTCAAATGACTTACTTTTAGTCCTCTTTTTGAGCAATCGTCGATCTCAAATTTCGGATCAGGGTTACTTTCTACATCATCTGATAAACATACCCATATTCTAACAAACCTGGAGGGGAGGTTAAGAAGGTCCTGATGTTTACCCAAGGCACACCTTCAAACTACTGGAGGGAAGAAGACGTCTTACCTATCCATTCTATACTGGCTTCAAGATAAGTAAACGAACTATTTTTGCAAACAAAAAATTCATGTAAACTGTGAGGGTAATTTGTGATTGGCGTCCCCATTCTCCAAAATCTCGATCATGTGAACCATCTGAATCTTGATCGTCTGAGTTATAATATAAGTGAAACGTGTTTTACTCCAACGAAGGGCCTTCGCTCGAAACGTCAGTTTAAGCATTCTTAAGTTCCGGCAGTTTCTCAAACCTTTCGAGTTATAATATACTTTGTTAGGATTATGGCATTTTTTATCAGCCATACACTTACATGCCTCTGTGCAGGCCAGTCCGTTGTTGGTACAGGAACGACTCTGAGTGCGTGAAGACCTTGAACACTGGCAGTTGATCAGTTCCTTGATACCTGATGGTGCTGGCCACTTTCTCATCAAGTGAGGGTACATCGTATTTTCTTTAACTTTCCAGCCATGACCGTCACGTGATGGCAATCGTTGTCTTGTATAATAGTTGTCACATGTGTCTGATAGTTTGCTCTTTTGATGTGCTGCAAAAGACTGTGTGAAGTTGGAGGTGGTAGCTTGTTGCTCTTCGCTTTCTGACAAGAAAACAGATAGCGAGCTTCGTTTACCGTAGCTGGGATTCTGTTTGACACTGCATACAAGTTGCAGCAAAAAAGTTTCGACTTTCCTCGTTTCATCATCGATATCGAGCGATTGCCCCACACTTCCTAGACTCCCCTGTTGTACTTTATTCTTGCTAACGATTTCCCATGCTTTCTTCTTTCCAATGCGGGACATTGCACTGGTGGAGTCGCACTCCATTGGTGCATGAAATGCCGGAAGACTCGGCACACTTGTGGACCACGATTTTGTGACAGCTTGTTGAAATGTATCGCAGGTGATAGTTGACTCCTGTTCGAAAACATAACTCGTGGCATCCGATCTCGCGACAGTGTAAAACGGAAAGAAACAGGAAGTCAGTGTCTGGGAATTGAATCACAATCCACTGACTATGTTGGCTGGCATGCTTTGCGTGAAATAGTATCCTGGTGTGTGCGTCCTCATGGTCAACGTTTATTGCTGGAACTTCATTACACAGGTTGTTTGTCAAAGAGAATACAGGGTCTCCATCGCGCATCGCTCCTCCAATGACAGGTTTCTTCTTTGGCTGTAATTCACATTTTCCGATTTAGCACAAGGCCTCTGTTAGGAAACCAAAGAGGCTCACTTTATTCTTGACATTTGAGATGTACTTATACCACTGCTTAGGTACTGGTGTGGTTGCGTCATGTATCCTTACTTCTGAAGCGTTTGTCTCTCTTTGCTCTTTCCGTTCGCCTTCCGTGATGGAGAGATGCCAGTACTGGTCAAAGACGACGTCTACTCGATGGCAATTTCCTTGCTGATAGTAAGTACTACGTCGTAGTACTTGGCTGCCATCTCACCAAATACGTTGTTTGAGGTTTTGTGTGGTGGCATTTAAGAATGACAAATGACATGCTGAAATCATAAATCTGTTGTACGCTTATCTCGCCAAATGTTGAAGCTCCTGCCAATTTTCAGCATCTGTACCAGTGCCATACCATCTACGACGACGACCGTTTCCATTGCTGGAAGGGAAGTAAGTCTTGGTTCTACTGTGACGTCATTTTCAAATTTGGAGAAGTGCACTATTTGTCGTCTTTCGGAGAATGCCATCTGTGTGTGCCAGCGAATACGGTACTGCAGAAAGTTCAAAGCTGAGGACGTCACTTTAGTTAACTTGACAACGATTAGCAACCGTGCAAAAAGATTCCTGTCTTCTGACATGATAATAGACTTCTCCTTTCTTGATGTGACACTGACTTTCTTTGTTGTGACATTAAATGTCTTGATCTTTAGGTCAGGTATGGCGTCCTGCGAGCTTACACCATTAGAATTCAAAAGTCGCTGTACAAAACTGTCCAATTGCAGCAGTCGCAATTCTTTACTCTCTGCTAGATTTTTAGTTACTTCGGCGAGCCAGTTGGAATAGTAGTTCGATTGTTATTATCTTCCGAAAAGGATCTTTCAGGAGACCTGACTTGAAACAACCAATTATTTCCTGAAAATCTTTCTCGTCACGCTGCACTCTCTTAGGGACTTTCCCCTTATGGGTCCAAGACTAAAACTGTCATCCTTTGTCGCTAACCCTTTTAGGCATATCAATTTCCCCCGAATTTAAATGCGACCTAGAGTGACATTAGAAAAATTTATCTTCTGACTCGTTTTCATGCTGAACTTCCGGTGACCCATAAAAACAGTGTCATAACTCGAAACTAATACCACACTTCGACTCTACAATGTACCTAGCATTAATCAGGGGTGTTTATTCTGTCAGAATCTGTTGTCAAACCTTTATTGTGGATTGGGTTGAACGAACTTGTTAATTAGAGGCTTTTTGATATTTGGCTCCCCGACTAGTATTTTGTTCCATCGTAAACTTAATTTTCGGGTGCAAACTGTGAAGTAATTGGTGAAAGTTCATTAGATATTGCTTTGATTTGTTCCACAGGAGGCAACAATCATCCAAGAATCTTTTAAATATTTTGATAAATAATTCTGCTCTAGTTCTAAATATTTCCTTATAACAGTTATATAGGCGTTTTTCTAAATAACCCATAACTAAAATGACATAAGTTAGCGCCGTATTTGTACCCATCGCTTTGCCTTGAGTCTGTTTGTATTGCTTGTCGACAAACTGAAAAGTATTTTCGTTTAAAATAATAGAAATAGCATCTAGGAAAAATTATGTTGAGAAAGGTCGAGTGAGGGATGTATGTTAATTTTCTAGCCAATATTTTACTGACTTCAGTCCCAGATCATGTGGAATGCTTGTGTACAGGGTTACGGCATCAAATGTTACCAGAATTATATCTTTGCTAGCGTCGTTTGGGATGTGGTGTAACAAGTCTAAGATATCTCGAATAAAATTTGGTACTTAGTTGCAAAGAGGTTTCAAAACAATTTCAATAAAGTTGCTTAATCGGTGAGACGGTGAAGGTCCTGCTACTATCGGACTGAATGGTACGTCTATCGGTGGTCTTATTTTTACGTATGTTGAGTTTTGTTCTTTAATTTCAATCTTGATTGTCGAGGATTTGTGAATTTTCGGCAGCCCATAAAAGTTTTTGAAAAGTTTTGTATATGGTCGATTTCCTTTTTGGTAAGTTTGTGTTCGCAATGTTTTATTAGTCTTTTACTATTTTTCATAACCAAGTCATCTTCGTTTTCATCTAGTTTCGGTATCTGAGAACATTTCCAGCATTTTGTCTCGGTAATAAGACTTGTCCTCGGTAATAAGACTTATCCTGAAGGGCTTGTGGAAGCGAAAACGTTTGTAGGTGAAAAAGATGTTATTTATTTCAAACGAACGAGTAGTTACTCCACATTTACCTTCTTTTTGTCGCACCAATATATATATATATGTGTGTGTGTGTGTATGTATATTGAAGACGACATGTGTTCGTTCGTCAGGCTCTTGTAGTCAGAAATTGTGGTCGGACACCTAGGTGCGAATCAGGTGGGATGCCTGGCAGAACACCCTAATCATCAAGCTACCAAGACTCAGATGGTGAGCTAAGGAGCAGATTTGTCATGTGTGGCCTATGTGGAAGCCACGGCATGATTATAATGGGAACGACCTGGATGTTTTTCACAAATGTGTACATGTGGGTGCTTGATGCAATTGCAAACTATTATGTCATGGGTTTCGCATAGACAGAACGGCACCAATGGCAAACTTGCACCTTAGCTCAACATCTGGGGCTTAGTAGCTTGATGGCTAGATCGTCCAAGACTCAGAAATCGTTTCTCTAAGAAAACGAGCTTGACGAAGGTTCACTTTAGTCTGCATACTCCCCCAAGCACAAATCAGTTTCAACACTAAAATAGTTCTTCATTTATTTAAAATTTGCAATTATACATATACTTTTCTTTTTTTTATTCCTTCCCCATATGATGTCGCTTTGTCCGTAGTAGATGAGGTAAATTGCAGCATTATGGAAGATCCGTTACCGATTTCATAGACGACTAGCGTTTTTTCAACATCGAGTACACTATCCATGAAGGAACGTTGCTGCTGTTCTGGAAGGATTTCAAGCCTCTCGTGGATTTTATTTTGCACACGTTGAACCGTAGTATTCGACTTAACTTCAAGTACACAGAGTATTACACTTTATTACACTATTATTCACAAGTCGCTTGTCAATCGTGTCAGTCCTCACACCTTTCAAAAACGGTCACCTCAGGCCTCGCTATTCTCAGAAAACTCCGAGATAAAATCGAATTCAATACCTTAATGACAACATATCATTCCATAATTCAACCTTATTTCGATTATTGTGCTCAAGTTTGGGGTTGCTTAGGCAAAACATTAGCAGCTAAATTACAAAAGTCACAAAACAGAGTGTTAAGAATAATCACACGCGAGAATTACATGACACGATCGGTTTATATATTAAATAAGCTAGGACTTCCGAACCTCGAAAAAAGACGAATGCAACAACTTTCTAATTTTATATATAAGGTAAAAAATAGATTATTCCCCGATTACTTGTGTGATATGTTTACGAATGTTAGTGACGTACACGACCATAACACTAGACAGTCGGGAGCTGATTTGATATTACCCCAACCAAAAACAAGTAATATGAAAAATGTGCGGAAGTCTGGAATAGTCTTTCTGCATCGCTAAAATAATCTACAACTATTGCTAATTTTAAGTCTAACTTGAAACAAGCGAATTCACATCAAGTAATCCCGTCCTTGTTTCTACCTATTCTAAATGATTCTCTTGTAAATAATGTATTTTTTATTTTTATCAGTGTGAGCACGGCCGGTTGGAAGATCACCTTTTTTTGTTTCTCTTATACTGTGTAAATAATTATTTTATTAGGTGAAATTGTACCGTGTTAAAATATTGCTCATAATAATAATAACAATAACATATACTTACGAACACAAATAGGTTGTTCATTGCTCCATATGCCACTTTTCTGACATACTCGCTCAGCTGCTCCCAAAAGCCGGTAGGTAGGAAAGCATGTAAATGTCACCTTGCTAGTGTACCCTCTACTGCCTCCCAGTCGATTTGCATGATCGACATATCCAACGTCAACACAAGTGACAGCTATCAATGTTAAAAAAGGCAATGTTTTGATTCAGCGTTGAGAGTGATATTGCATTATAAAATTTAATGTATCGTACGCCAGCTTTTATTGGTTAATACCTGTGTTTAGATCTGAATATCTGAACACGGAAAATTTTCCGTCAAAAGTTTAGCAACTTTTTTGCAGCACGTTCAGGCTTATTATTTCATAAAAGAAATACCTGATAGTTTTTAGGGTAATATGAAACTATGTGCCCAGCATAAAACGTGAAACACGGCCATGACATAATTCAAAGAATTTATTTACACGATAGACTAACGTTTTGTTGCAACTTGCAACATCATCAGAGTGACAAGGAGAATTTTAACACTGAATATATAGGTGGTAAGATGGATTAAATTATGTGCGATACTAGACAACGAAATAGGAGTGATATGTGCGGTTAAAGTGCGAAAGAGAATTAGAAGAACGATAAAATGAAATGCTAAGAAGAATTAGAAGAACGATAAAGGAACAGAGCTGAGATTAGGATTAAGAGAGGGGTTTAGCTTGCAAAGAAGAAGGCTTTCTCTAATTAAAAGCTTGGAAGATGAGGTACAAAATACGGAATTAAGTCAGTTATTGAAGCGGAGTGACCGGTATCAGGCGAGCAAAGATTTTGGAAGGAGAAGGCTTTGAGCGTTATTTCCCAGTAAAAGGAGAGACTCCCAAGTCATCTGAGAAATTGTCTTAAATTGAGTAAAAAATTTGTCTTAATTGAGTAAAATTGTCTTATGATAGCCAGAGTAAAGTTAACAAGTTGCTAAATGGCAACTAGTCACCAAAGGGTTAAACAAATCGTTAAACAAATCCCATGCCCTTTATATATCAAATTTGTGATTTTCATACCTTGGCAGGTAGGTTGAATACCCGACCATTCCCCATCTGCTTGGCAAATCCTTTGGTCAGATCCAACTAACTTAAACCCGTCCACACAGGAGTATTGGGCAGAGTTACCGAGAACAGCATCACCTGTGATATCGACTTTTCCATGTTGTGGTGCAACTGGATCTCCACAGCGGATTTCTAAACGGAATAATCAAGGGTTGGTTCCCTCTTTGGGGTAGATTAACTTATTAATTAATTCAAGTACCTCTACAGGATCTTCCATCGGTGTCAAGAGTGTATCCTCCTCTGCACAGGCATTGACGGCTTCGGTATGTGTTAAGACAGTGGTGGTCGCAGTCACCGTTTCTTGTTGCGCATTCGTTAGTATCTGTGAGACAAATGTAGGTATGGCTGAACAAATTGGTAATACTGCAAATTTGCAGTTGCTACCATCATGGCAGTCGAAGGAAAGTACTGAAGTTACGAGATATTGAAGCGGAATTCGATAATTTTCCCCCAAGAATTGCTTAACCAGAGTTGCAACGAAATCATGAGATCTGATGGTAATAAGTGGTCGGCAATTTGTGTGCGCTGATCAAGAAATCGCTGACGTTATTGCTACCTCGACTCCATCTCCTAACAGAAAATATCAAATCAGGGATTCACAGGCCAGATTAAGCCATTTTAAAGTACCAAGAAAATTCTTCCGCATGGCGATTTGCTGTCCATCTTGGTGTAACCCATTAATGCTTAACAGCTTTGAAAATCGGAACTGAGGAAGTGTTAAATATTATGACGCGAATCTTGAAGAAAATTGATTTGACCTAATCAAGTTTATGGTGTTTCATAGGTGATGTTAAACGTTGTTGTTTAGTTTGAGATGAGTTCAGATACTTCGTGGGCCTTTTCTCGCCGTGTGGGGCTTAAAGATTATCTTTCACCCTGTCCAGGTTGGGGCTACTCATGAAAATAGAACGAAAACTTTGGTGACTTTTCCTAAAATTTTATGATAATTATTTTCGTTTGTAATTTGCTGAGGTAGGTAGCAACCACATTTTGAACAATGTTTTTTTCTATTTTTGGCTACAAAGGATTAGTGGCAGAATGAGAGCTACAAATGCACGTAAATATGTTGCGGGTACTTACAAAACATTAGAAACACCGTCTCTCTCAAAATGTGGCAATTTATTATAATTGCTAATTAAGTGTGCTGACTGCAATGCATTATGGGATTTTTCTTGATTTTTTAAAATTTTTTATCATTGTCGGGATGAGTAGGATTATTTTGGCACATAGTTTTCTAGAAGAAATTTTTGAACATTTTTAGCACCTAATTTGTAATGCAAATAATGCGATTACACAGATTCAATTGTTGCCATAGTAATGCTCCTCGCTGGGCAAATTATTAACTTTTACACTGAAAAGTGTCCACTTTCACGTCCTTTTTATTACAAAATTGTCAAGGTTGAAAATACAGTCTTTAAAGGGTCCACTACCAAAAACATTTTTTTGCGATACTTTCAGTGAAATTAAAAGCCATCTATGCTACGATGTTGGTGATGCTTGCTAAACTAAAATATGTTATTTTGAAAATTGTTGTCATAGTAACTAGGAATCACCACCCCGAAAGGAAAAAATAAGGTCAATTTATAAACGTGATAACTTGTCAACGAATCATGATAGAAGACTGGAATAACCTGTAATCTATGACCCACAATAATGTTGAGGAGGTGAACCTAAAATCTCTTTGGTACGATATACTCTATGCCTTTAACCTAAATTTTTCCGTTGGAATGCCGAAAGTGTGAAACTAAAACGACGATAACTTTGAGAAATTTGAACCAAATGCGATTCATTTCCTAGACTAATGTATAAACTATAAGAGCTGAAAGTTTGGTAATTGTATCTGTAATATTTGTTTAGATATCCTACACGAAATATCAGTAATCGTGCTATTTTCAGAAAGCAAGAAAAACGATGTTAAAAGATTTTAATGAAATGATTCCCTAGGGTAAGGCCAATTGTGAAATATCCATTAACAGTTGTTATTGCGTGCGTTTCTTTATCCAAATTTGAATATCAGCTTGACAATATGAACGGTTTTCTTGGCTACAGAAAGCGATTTTTGATACAAAATGATACAGGTAGTATCTAGAAAGGTTTTAGGAAAGCATCTAAAAATTTTGAAAAAATAACGATTTCTTATAAAATTGAATTTTTTTCGTAATGGACCCCTTTATTGGAAAAAATTCAAATTTGCATCATTTTTTGTCAAAGGAAAACTGGCTAGAAAACAAACGAAAAACACCGCTAAAAACGGGAATTTCGCGAGGTCATGGTGACGTCATCAGTAATCAGCAACTAATGAATATCTTAATTTATAGATCTTGATCCAGTTATAGTTCATACCAAATTTCATTAAATTTACTTGGATAATAACGATTTTAGAAAGTGCCCCCCCCCAGTCAACTCGAGGTCAAAAAAGGCCCAACCTGGGTAGGGTTAAAGCATTTCTCTCAGGTATAATCAATCAAATTTCATCATTCTCTATGAGAGCAAATTTTCTGTAATGTGTTACAGTTTCAGCTAGAATCCGCAATTGGATGATAAGAGCGAGCGGTGCAGGACGTTTTGATAGCTGTTTTGACCTCTCAGCCCTTAATAATGGCATTTGCTTAAAGTGCCTATGCTGCAAAAATTGATCTCAGCTTTTTATGATTGTACAGTATTTACAAGAACACTTAATGTGGTTATTTCTTTATGAGATTATTTCTTTATGTGGTAATTTCTTTATGTGGTTATTTCTTTATGTGGTTATTTCTTTATGTGGGTATTTCTTTATGTGGTTATTTCTTTATGTGGTTAGTTCTTTATGTGGTTTCTTCTTTATGTGGTTTCTTCTTTATGTGGTTTCTTCTTTATGTGGTTTCTTCTTTATGTGGTTTCTTCTTTATGCGGTACCCAGTCCCCGAAAGTAGTTGGAATCACCCAATCTCTTCCCTAGGGCAAACATGCCAGCTTGCGAAAAGAACGTGTTGCTCGATGTTCTTAATAAACTTCAACTCGGTCACTTGATGGTCAAGTTTAACGACGAAAAGGTTACAATCGACCAAATTGGAAAGTTGTCATGTAAAGAGATGAATATATGAATATAACTCCTGGCAACTTCCTCATGGATCCTTGTCTACAGCTCTACCAGCACAAGGAAGATTATTTGAGCTGTATGACTATGCATTCTTAAATGTATTTTTTTGGTAATATTTGATCGGTGTATTGCATAGAACTTGGTTTGATAGAATGTTTTATGCTTACTAATACTGCAGTTATGACCAGTAATCAGATTGTCAAATTTCTCTGTTATGGTTGGTTCGTTTTCTTCTAGTTAGGTTATTCCTTGCAATATTAGTATTGTACAATTGCCACCACTTATATGAAAATACTTTTTAAAAGCTGATTTTTGCATTTTACCAGATTTTGCATTTAAGCCGAGTGAATCCCAATATATGTTGAGCAATATATGTTGAGCAAATTTCTTTTGAAAAAATGCAAAAATTTCTGGTTTACACAGTCTAAATATTTTTGATACATTAAATTTGTCAAAGAAAATTTGGTTGTGTAAAAGGGCCTTTAATGGTGTTACAGTAAATTTTTATAAATCCAATGTGAAAATATTTAAATATTATATATATTGAAAATTGTGAAAATATTGTTTCTATAATGTTTGTTACTCTTGCAAGTTTGTATAATGTAGAATAATCGCGATTGTGGAGCCAGGTGGGAAACAAAGTTTAGTTAAAAATATAATAACCCAGCAAACAAGTTTAAATAAAGCCATAATGGAACCATATCTTTAAAAAAGAT
>JBAHVQ010170217.1:0-18824 GCA_036872915.1 Nanipora kamurai
CAGAAAGCAAGAAAAACGATCTTAAAAGATTTTAATAAGATGATTCCCTAGGGTAAGGCCAATTGTGTAATATCCATGAACAATTATTGCGTGCGTTCCTTTGTCCAAATTCGAATATCAGCTTGACAATATGAACGGTTTTCTTGGCTACAGAAAGCGATGTTTGATACAAAATGATACAGGTAGTATCTAGAAAGGTTTTAGTAAAGCATCTAAAAATTTTGACAAAATAATGATTTTTTATAAGTTTTTATGAGTTTTATTTGGTAGTGGACACCCTTAAGATGGTGTGTAGATATGAATAATAATAATGGTAATGATGATAATAACAATAATAATATAAAATATTAATATAGCGCCGAATCCGTAAAATTCGTTGAAGTTTCACAAGTTAAAACTATATTTGTCCAATTCCACTAACACCCCTCAACAGTATACGACGGAAACTTTTGTTATGTTCACTAACTTTCTGTTCGAATTTTGCATTCAACTTTTCTGAAATGTGCTTGAAGAATTAAGTTAGAAAAGTGGTTTTTCGCGTGCGCATTATCTCACGGTTCGTTGCGGTTGGTTAACTTTTTTCAATCTTCTCGGACACTAGTGAGTTTTAACGTACAATGCCAAAGTTTTCGTTGACTTTTAAGTTTGACTTGCTCGACTCAGTCGTCGTATTTTAAAAGTGCCGACAAGTCGTTTTCTGATTGGCATGTGAAGGGCAACGTCATATGGAAACAATCTATCGATGATGTGCACACACGACGTCGTGGCGGCCATCTTGGCTGAACTTCAACAAAAGAATCTCATTAACTTTTGTTGTATGTGGAACCAAGATGGCTGTGGTATCATTGTGAACTGATTCTCCAAGGATTGATTGGAAACCATCTGTTGTCAAAATATCCAGTAAAACAAAATCAAGGCAAAGGAAAAGTATAATTCTAAGAATAAATAGTACAACTGATACAATATTTAAAGTGGTTATAAAACCCTATATTTACATACAAAACAAAGTATCTTGAAGATATACGTGCTTAAATATCTATTTTATCTTTAAAAAACACAGGCCTCGAATTTTACTGAATCAATCACGGAAATAGCGAGGCGAGGGCCGGAAGAATGCCCTTCATAATGGTGAGACATTAATTTTTTTGTATTTCTTGTTCTTGCTGGGCTAGTTGACCACTTTAACAGACCTTTCAAATGAAACAAACATATTTCTCATTTTGCTTCCTTTTTAACTCATCAACAGGCTAAAGCTATTGGTTGGTAATGTAGCCATTTCAATAGTGCCTTTTTGAGAAATTTGCACGCCAAAATGCACCTAAAGTGTCCAACCCAACGTCAATGACCCATAGATTCAGTGAAATTCTAAATTTTTAGATTGCCATTTACCGCCGCCTAATTCCTAAGTTACTTACGGTCTCCACCCTAAAGGCCAATTTCCACTGAGAACAAAAAATTCTCACGAAATGACTAAGAGACATTATGCTATCTCTTCTTTTCTTTTTCTCAGCGTAAAAAGTTTATCTTCGCTACAAAGTTGGAGTAGTTTCAACTCTCCACGTTCTTCGCTAACGTCCTCGTGAAAAGTTTTCGCGAGAACCATTTTGCAGGAAACTATTCTCTGTGGAAATTTGGCTTTAATTGCTGGCGACTTCCTATGAAATTCAAGACTTGATCGTTAAGTGATACCAAGCCTCTGTTAAGAATAAACGCGAGTTTATCTGTCTTAGGATGTCTGTTCATATGGAGGCCAGCTGGACTTATTTGCCGAAAGAAATCTTTATTTTACTTATCGATCTAGTAGTTTTAACTACTGGCATGTTGGTCACGTATTTGCTCAGTGTCGAAAATTAAGTTTCTGCTTCGTATTAACATTTCAAAATTTCTCTTTCCAAGAAGGAAATAGACGTGAGGAGTGATGTCATTTAAGTGGACCGGTCCACTTACTAAGCCGGTGCGCTTCCATGTGACCAGGGTTGTAGATAAAACCCACAACAACCATAACTCCGAATAGGGTTAACATTTTATTCTCAAATATACGTTTCGACTGAGTTGCAATCTTCATCAGCATTCCTGATGATGACTATAACTTCGTCGAAACGTAGATATTGAATTTCCCCCCCGTTGTTTTATGAGTAATTTACCCATTAAAAATTTAGTTTTACTCTTGGATTTTCTTAGTATCGGTTTGCTAGGAGGGTGGACCATTCCATGCCAACATAGTATTCGGAATTATCTGAAAAATATTAAAGATAATAAAAAATTACTTTGAAACACACAACAATTATGTAATTCACAATAATTATGTAATTGTAGTTGTCGTTCGAAAAACCAACAAAATGTTGGAGGAAAAAGTATAGTTACATTACTTACATCTATGCAAAAGTAAAACTAGGTTACTAGTTCTCCTATACGAGGGAACGCTGATAAGGTATCATTTGGGTCACTAAAAAGTTCGGCTTTGATTTTGACTGTTTGAGAGAATATGGAAGAAACAGCGGATGTTTATGATAAGAACAATCGGACAGGATGTAGTGAGATGGAACAAAAGCTAAAGCACTGCAGATAAAGTTTAATCATTCCAAGCAATTCTGTGCAAAATGTTAAGTTGGTTAAAAATGAGTAATAAAATATTTAGTTTCTTTAGATTAAAACTACAACAACATCAAAATTAATACATAAAGCGGAATTGAACAGAAATTGCTTCTGAGCAACAATGAAACAATGTCCAACTACGGTTAGACGTTCTAACCAACTACTCAAATTTAATTTGAATTTTTTGGGTTTTTTTTTTATTTTTGAGTTTGCATTTTGATACTAGTAACTCATAAAATTAAAAAAAATAAATAAGAAAAATTTCAAATTAACATTTAACTGAAGATCACCGACATCTAACGGCTTGCAGTCCAGCAAGTCATTGCCGACTGGCTCGTCCCAGGTTTAAATACCGAAAGCAACCTTGCTCTACCATCTGAGTTCCAGTGGCTCAACGGCTGGATCATCTGGCTAGCATTTCAGAACGTTATGGGTTCGAATCCCGTCTGCAGCTCAGAGTTTTTCTGAGTCCTTGGCTTAGATGCAGGGCGAATTGCATTGAATTATAGGTTTAAATTCACTTCGATTGGAGTGCTTTCTGTATAAAAATATTGTTAAGGTGGCTCCTCAGAGTAATTTTTAATGGGAGATTGGAAACTAAATATGGCTCAGCACGCATGCGTAGATAGTGATCTTGTCGAATCATTCTATCACGACTCTGCCGACCGCGTTACTACAAATGTGAAATTATTGGATGTTTCCTTCGGTGAATTTCTTTTACACTTGGTAATTAAAGCAAACAGAGTAGGTTCAACAACATATCCAATTTTCAAAATTTTTCATAAGACAGAATTCTTTAAAATCCATTAAATCTATTGCAAAAAATCTACTGTGACAACCTACCCTGATATTTTGACATTTTACTCTTTAATGAAATGGTTACCCTCATACCAATTTTTAGAAAAATTCAGTCAATCCTTACCTCTGTTTCTTGCGTGAAGAGTGACAATATAACTAAGATATAACTCCACCTAGTCAGATTGAAATCAAATTTACGGCTTTTGCGCAAATGTTGATACCCGATGTTATTTGTTGTATTATTGTGTTGCATTGTTGGCTACCAAATGTACAGAGTTTCATGAACATATTGTAATGTAATTTGTTTAATATTAATGAAGAACCCCACTGAAAATCACGAAAGTGTTGCGGGTATCCTGAATAAAGATTATCATCATCATTTGAGCATTTCTCGCTGTAAGAACAGAGGTCTTCAATTAGCTTCGTTTCAGTAGTTTTCTCTTTCTGATGATCTAAATCTACACGAGCCCTAAGACTGAGACCTGAATGTGGATACTCAATTGTAATTACCATGCTTAGATGTTCACCTTCGAACATTTAGTTTTGATTAATTCTTAAAAGTTAATTCTCAAAAATTAATTCCCAAAATTCTAAAAAAGCGGCCTTTTTCGGAATGAGGATACACAGTAACAGAAATACAAAAAAAGAAAATGGAAAAAAATTTCAAAATTATCCTCAGGGTAATATGAACAGAAAATGTCATGATTAACCTGCATTGCGAAAGTCAACTCGAAAAATTGGCAAGTGCGGGTCTCGAACTCGTCTTCGGACCGCAGCTCTACTCGTGGATTTAAATTGGATCCTACGAGCATACTGTTCCCTGTTGATTTGATTACTCAACTGGTAGAGCAGCGGTCTGGAAACCATAAGATGGCAGTTTGAAACCCGAGCTTGTCAATTTTTCAAATTGACTTTCACAGTTTAGGTTAATCATGAAATTTTCTCTTAATGTACAGGAATTGACCGCTCCAGAAACTTCGGGTAGCCTGAACACTAATCCTGGGATCATTTGGGTGGACGCGGGAATTTAAGATGGCAGCTTCAAAGCGAAGAAAGTACTCAAACTCCAAGGAAAGGTTTCCCAGAAGATGATATACAGAAAGTAAGGAATCCACACACAGGTCAGTTTGGAGGAATGCGCTGTTTCCCAGATCAGAAGATGACTGTTATGGTGAGGGGCAAAAACCAGTGACAGAAAACCGGAACTTACCGAGAGGTTAGTTTTGTGTGTAAAGCCGTATCTTATCTTATGACAACACGATACAAACAATTAACATTCTCAGGCATTTTAAATGCTGAAAACAATCAGCTTTACTCAAAATAGAACGCCAAAATGGGCGCCGTTCTGAAGATTTGTCCACCCAAAATATCCCAGAACGCTTGCCACGTCATACCTGGACCCAGTATCCCCGACTTTTCGGGAGTGGTCAATACGGTAAAGAATACACCATAACGAAATAAACAAAAACAGTTCTTTATTGACCTCATTGGTTTTATACGCCATCGCTCCTCCCGTGAGACGGTTTAATCTGGACCATGTGGCTTTGCGCTCAACAACTTTCTGACGATCTACATACAAAAACAAGAATTCTCACGTTTATAACTAATTTTCTTCGGGTTACAAGCTGCACATGGTTATTGCCATGATTTCGTCTATTTAAATAGTTGATAAGCTATACTTTGTGAAGAAATGTTTACAAAGAAACAGAAGAGCTGGAACGGATCCAACAAACTGCTACAGGACAACAGGTAAGCCAAGTAAGTTTAATGTAAGCATTTCCATACATATCAATATTTTATTCTCGTTTCATGTTCAATACACTCCCATAAGTTACAGGACCATTAGTCGATATTTCCAGGGAAAATGAGGGTTAGAATCGTAAAACAAGATTGTATTTCCCGTTCATGACCGAGAAAATTATAGGAAACCCAAAAGATCTTACTGAATTCAGGTTAGAATGATATACACCCAGGACCAGTTGCTAAAAATACAATCCCAAGGCTTCGGGCAGGGAATTGAACTCGCGACCCTACGAGTCTAGTGCAGTGATCTGCCAACAGAACTACGAAGGTCGTAGCCGAGAGCATGGCTACGAGTTCTGTTTATGATGGCGGTCATACCAATAGAGTAAAGGGTAAATTCGATGAACATTTGATATTTGAAATGATATTTATGATTGGTATATGATTAGTCCGGTCGGTTGATTTGTTGATTGGTAGATTGGATTGGGAGATTAATTTGTTGGTTGGATTGATTTTCTTGTTGGTCGATCGCTTGCATGGTCAGTTAGCCTGCTCCTGTTTGGTTGGGCGGTGAGTTAGTTGTTTTTTGCCAAAGCAGTACAAAATCTGTTCTTCCTCATCGTGAGTGAGGGACTGTTGGTGTATTCCTCTTTGCTGACGTGAGAGCGTCTTATCATCGAAGGAATATATATTATGATGTTTTACCTCTCGCTTGCATAAAATTTTCACCGCATGATACACTGTAGGTGTCTCCTTTAACCAAATAAGCCATGTCGGGAACCTAGAACAACAGAAATTACACCAAACGATAGTTACAAAAAATGTCTGTACGTACTATAATCGGTCAGAGAATACTAGACGATACTGAAATTCTTAAATTCGTATCTGTCTTTGAAAGTGATGTTTTGCCGCTATCCAAAGAGATATCTTGAGAAGAGTAAAATGTCGAATAGGCGAAAAGAACTGACGTGCAAGATTCTGCTGGAGACTTTTGACATGCATCTTCATATCTCCGTACGGGTGCTGGTGGCACAGTGGTAGTACACGTGTCTGTCACCTCTGTGACAAAGGTTCGGTTCCGGCTCAGTGCAGTCTTCTGATTAAAGTTACCTTGGTCACAACTCCGATTTCTTCCTGTACTAACAATGGACCCATGAGTGATGGCCCTTACTGTACTTCTTGGGGGAACAGCGCGGTTTAGCTGATAGGGTCATACAATATATATATAAAGGAACTTTATTTTCTACTCTATTTGACCAGTTAGCGGTATGGTTATATTGTCCACCGCAGCAACCTTACCCAACGCCAATTCCAAGGGGTTGATCCAAGATGGAGGGGAAAAATTGTCTTATTGAAATCTATCCCATCGTAGAATGTGTATAACGGACAGCGTACACATTTTTCTGAATTGAGAGGGCAGTCGCATGAACTGTTTCTCACGAAACGCACCATGGCCTAAGGAATGAATGAATTAACAATCCAAACATAGACAAAATAAAATTTACCTCTTGCCCTGCAGTTGTGAATATTCTTCTGGCCGCACTAGTGAGGCCAAGTCTAGTCGTAGAGTTGTTCAGTATCTAAAATGACGAACAGCAGCAATGATTGTGAAAAGATTAGTGGGAGAAAACTGCTTGGGGATATCTCCACGAAACGTACGTCTTTAATTTAGGATGGTTAAGGCAGACTAAGATGGCGAACAGTAGCATTCAGGTGGTTCAGTAACATTAATTATCATATCGTAGCTACCGTATTGTATCTCCTACACAACGGCTCTAAACTGGATTTTTCAAATCAGGTATCAGTAGGATCTAAAATTGGCCTTTCGCTCGACAGTTCTGTGCTTCAAAATTCTCTTCACCTGGAATATTATGACAGCGTTCTTTTAACTATATGGAATACATTCATAACCTAGTTGGGTAGTTAGAAAGATGAAAGCCAGGAACTCGGTTTTTTTCTTGCTCAAAACCCTTTAAGTCAAAGTTTTTATTGTTACTGCGAAGGTGATGTTTTATTTTATTAGATAGTTTGAACAGATACTATTCGTTTTTGAATTTGGGTATACTGGATACGTAAGGAGCGCTTTGATGGTAACGCGTTTTCTGCAGTGATTGCCAGATAAATTTCTCTGAGATATGGTCTAACCTAATCTCGTCAGAGCTTCCTGTACTTAATTTGGCTACTCTATTTTCGAACGTTTGAATTCTATTCGACAAATATGTACTCCAACTGTCGTACACGATCAGATCCATCCCCTAAAGGTTAAATATCATTCAAACTATTCAGTCCTACCTCCAATAAACTTGACCCGCATACACTCACACATCGCTTGTCATTATCTCCGTTTTCATAAACATCTATACGAACCTAAAAAGTGAAACAAATAAAAAATATCACACACCAGTAACAATGATATCGAAACATCGACAAGCGTGTATTCGATCACCTAAAGTGAAATAATCGGTATTGCACTTCTTTACCAATACTTCATTCGTCATCTAACATTTGAAAAGCAAACAACTGGGAAATTTTTACATTTAAAATTTTCATCTCATGTGCGAAATCGGGACTTTTTTGCTTATAAAACATCTGATTCACATGTGACATGTCTTGGTTCAAAATTTCACGCAGAGAACGTATAAAATATGTATTTGGTACATGAAATTTTAAAACTCCTTAACAATTCATGAGGTAAATACAAAAGAAAATCATAACCGCGTCTTATCTTTATATGTGATAAAGACTCACTCGTTCTTGGCTTTATAGAAAACATTAATCCTCAAACTTTCTTCGTGAATTAGAGTACAAAGAGGGTTGTTTTTGAAGTTAAGGAAAAAACTCGTAGTACGTGTTTTATCCGATCTAAAACACTCGGCTGTTGCTTCATGTTTTACACCCGATAAACACTGCTACTCGTGTTTTAAATATTACTTAAAGATTTACAGATAAAAATTACTTTCATGAGTAAAATTTTTATTTCACAAATGGAATGGGAATATATTCACATATGAGATGCCTAATTCATATGTGATATGGCGTGTGAATGGGTCATTACGGCATGAAGGTCTTAACAGACCACTTCGCTAATACTAAGTTCCTAGTGAATGATGGGTGGACCCAGTCTACTGGGGAGGAAAACGAAGAGAATTATAATTTTAAATTACGCGCCACAGCTGTTCGTTTGTCCCCTGAGAAAACTAGCCATATAATAAACCACTTATTCACCTTGCTTATTTGTTTACACTACAAAAATATCGCACCCATCGAAACACGTCGCTGGTCTCGGGCCGTACTTAAAACATCGGAGAAACTGGGCACAGGATGAGTGCAGGGTTTGTAATACGAATTCTCGAATATCCATTATATTTCTTGTACATTGCCTTACGGTTTTGATTTGGTCGTACAATCTCTTGTTCGTCGATATCTTCGGAGAGGAATTGGACGCGACAATTTTTTCTTTTTCATGTTGTTGTTTGAATTTAAGATCTTTTAAATGTTCCTGCAAAAGCCGACGAGAAATACTAGGTGAAACAAAATCAAAGCGCTGATGCACAACCAAAATAGAAAAAAAAACGAAGCAATTTAAAAATGTCCTTTCACGAGTTAATGTGAATTAAGTATGGTTTGGTCACTAAAAAGTTTGACTTCTCAAGAAAAGACAGCAACAGGTGGGCACTTAGTGGAGGCTGAAAGAACCCGGGGGTTTAAACACGGAACGAGCGCATAAAAGGGAACCCCCCTGTCAGAATTCATTCTAGTGTATCAGAGCATGGCGAGTTCATTAACAGTAAACATCACTCGAAATTTGATGTTGCTTCAAGGATTTATATTCATCTACAATCGGCCATAGGCCAATTTAGGGGCTAAAGAACTTTGTAGAAAAGTACTCTTCAAGTGAGAAGAAGTAAATTACGCATACAGGCTATAAATCTTTCAACCATACATTTTGTGATACATTTTGAAGTTGATCTTTGAGCTATTTTACTCAGAATAACAGGGACCTTAAAATCTAGAAAAACTGACGTTAACAGCGAAGGCTGGACGTTTCACTCCAACGAAGGGGCTTTGCTTCAAACATCAGTTTCTATCGACCAGTAAGTTCAGGCAGTGTACCAACACCTTTTGGTTTTCTATAAGTCTTTTAATATTGCCGATGCAACACTCGACTTTTATACATGTACCTGTAACACACGGAACGAGTGCATAAAAGAGAGAACGCCTTCTTTAAACTGCATTCTGGTGTAACAGAGCATAGCGAGTTCGTTAACAGTAAACATGACTCGAAATTTAACGTTGATTCAAGGATTTATATTTTTCAGTTATCCACCAAAGGCCAGATTAGAGGCTAAAAAACGTTGTAGAAAGTACTCGCCGGCAAGTGAAAAGAAGTAAATTACGCATACCAGCCACGAATATTTCAACCTCGTGGACAAAATTTATTGTGGTGTATTATTATTCATAGTAGGAAATGCAAATAAATTCGTCATCCAACACCAACCAATAAGACTGTCACTGTATTTTTTAATATTTAATGACTGAGCTACTCAACCTCTACGTATGCACTCGTTCCGTGTTTAAGACCGAAAAAGTGGAGGAATAGGACGCATGAAGTGGTAAAAAGCCAAAGCGTAGTTAAGAAATTTAAGTACTCCAAGAGATTGATCGTCCAGTTGCTCGACAGGCGATAAGGACTAATCCAAGATTGAGGCCTAATTCATGGGTCTTCGAATCAGGCGGCAATCGGCAGTGGGAAAAAAGGACTACAATCCTTTGATAATGCTCCGACAAAGCAAAGGAGATTGATTGGTCCTTGGTTATAAGTCAAAATCATCACATTGCGCTCCGAGAAAATTAATTGGGAAACCCTGGGCAAATTTCTACACGGCGGAATTTTCCGTGCACGTTGGTTTTTTCTTGTTTCTTAGTTAACTTCGAGAACTCTAGAGTTCCCAAGAGCCAACGTAAATTTGTAAATTTTTTCTAAAGGTAAGTTTGTAAATTCGTACAAGATCTCTTAATGAAATTTCAGTTTCCCTTTGCAGCATCCACCGTAATTTTGTGAACAAATTTTTGGTACTTCACGATTAATCTAATCCACTTTTATGCAAGCAGCAACACGAGTTTGAATTGGGTTATAAAACATTCCGTTTCCCTAAATTAAAATCGAAACGATTGTAAAATTGTAATTTAAGATAAATATAGTTATGAATGCTGTACGTTAATGCTATACAGGTTAGGAGTCAAAATGCCCGAGAAAGTTAACAGTTGCGTTCCGTACAGTCATAAGTTTGGATACGAAATGGATACATGCCAAACTAACTTCTTGACAAGTTTAGGTTTTCGACCAATGGTTTTTGCATCTCTACGTAACAGCTATCTCAGCTGTAACAACAGTGTATTCTTCTAGATTGTCTCATGGAAACTTTTCTCCTTGTACATTACCTTCGAGAAAAACGTTTCTTGTAGCTGGAGTATGACAAAACGTTCCATAACAGATGCAACAGATTTTCATTTTTACACACCTTCAGTTCCTCTATATTTTCTCGTTTATTTTCCTCTGACCTGGTAAGATCTTGCCACGAAGGAGTTAAAGCAGTCTTTGGTGACACTTCTGAAGACAGACGAGCTGCAATACGACGACCTAATGAATAAATGGTTTGTAACAAAATTTAGCAACTTTGTTCGTAAAAAATGAGCTTTAGCATTTTGGATAGAAAGAAAAAGGTTTGTTAAAGCCATTGTCCAATTAAGAGCATAGGTCATAAAAAGAATGTTTGTTGTTCCGATATATAATCAAATGCAGCTCGAAAACACGCATAATATCCTCTCTGATAACATACAGAAGAATTTTCGGTAAAAAAAGGAAATAAGCGCAACAGAATGAAAAGAAATGGCAAAAAAATAAATAGATTTGAAGCATTCACTTAATTAGATCATTGCATGAAAAAGAACTAAAATTTATGAGGTTGCGACATCCGTTTTAATTTGACAATTGTATCGTTTTTTATTACCTGGTCAAAAAATGCAACTAGTGCCAAGACCACGTTGCAAATTCCGCAATCTTTGAGTATACAGAAAATTAGTAACATTTTGTTTAAAATGGATTACAAGGTGTGTTGCTTTACCTTGCATTTGACGTAAGACATGCTTCTCCGTCTCTAAATGTGTCTCAACCCATGTTCTCTCGTTCTGATGTTTTCTCTGCAACAAATACTGCCTATCTACCTCTGAAATGAAACAGTAAAAAACTAATCCCAATGTATGAAAAATCGTCATATTATGGCGGCAATGTTTAAGACCGTTTGTTCAAAATATCTCAGCAGCAGCTGAAGATGAAAAAAGTTGTAGATAATCAAAAGGGTTGGAAATTGCCAGAACTTAAGAATAGAGAAACGGACTTTTCGGAGCGAAAAGCCTTCGCTCGAAGCGTCAGTTTCTCTATTCATAAGTTCTGGCAGTTTCCCAACCCTTTGGTTATCTAGTGCTGCCGACGCAGCACTCTACGTTTATATCACGAAGGCGAAATAAACTTGGCTGCTATATCACCGTATTGAAGAACACCGTAAACGTATTACCCGCGCGACAAGCCACTTTCCTCACTTAACTATTGATGTAGATTTGAAAAAAATTGGTTTGAATGCGAATTTCGAACAGAAAATGGGTCAAAATAACAGAAGTTCCCATTGTACACTGGCGACGGGTATTCGCGGGTTTGGACGAAAAAAAGAGTTAAAAGATTTATACAAGGAGTACTTATACCAGCTAAATAAGACGCGGCTTATTTTTTAAACATCATGAGCCATTTAATGACCGAAAAAATGTTAAAAAATAGCTGAAAATTACGACTGAACTTCGGATCACGGTTTGTTGCTGCGCCTAACTGGTAAAAATGCACGCAGGAAAATGCACCTTTATGGTCAAAGGTTTTGTCGTAGGTACAGAAAATTTTTGGTTAACGTCGAAAATCGAACAGGAAGTGGGTGTAAAACATTTATCTTGTATCGAGAGCATCGGCGATTAAGGTGGCTCCTCGGAGTTTCCCAAAAATGCAAATTTGAGACCCCAAGCCATGTGTATAAATGTTTAGGAAAAAGAATAAAAGTAAATTAATACATAGAAATACATTCTGGGTACAGAAAAATATGATAAAATAAAGTTCCAGTGGTTTGCTATAGCAACAGTGGCGTTTCAGAATGGCTTCTAGTTACTGTTCAATCTAATTTATTTCGAAGAAGAGTTCGACGACCCCCAATTTTTTATCGTTAAAACATTCCTTCAGCGATGGGCAATTAATAGAGAAATTTAAAAATAAGCAAACTGTAGTATATTTTCCTAAAGACTAAAAAAAAGCTCATTGAACTCATGTTCAAAATAAATTAAGCTAAACGGAAAGTAGCAGCCATTTCGGAATCCAACCGTTGCCATGGCAATTGTGGGGAATCTTTATTTCGCTACACTTTTCGATGCATAGAATCTACAGTCATTCGATTATAAGTGTTTTCCTCAACTCGTAACATCGGTGTGCTTACCTTGAAGAGGCACAAACGGTTCACCACAAGAAACAAACACATCCGTCGCTTGTCTGTTGCCACGTCGAGAAACTTTGTCTGGAGAAATAGGACTGCTTGACGGCGATATTCCCTCGGTTCCATTTCGTCCTGCCGAAGTGACAACAAGAAAAGGAGTATCAAACAAGCTTTTTGAAATCTGAATCACAGAACGAGAACGAAAACAGTGAATCATTGTTGAAGGTAATTGTACTCCCAAAAATTGCAGCAAACAACTTATATAGTGAAAAGACTCACCATTGCAGAGACTTTAGTGGGGAACAGCCGCTATGTAATGCAGCTATGTAATGTTTGCGGAAGGAGTTAAGTAATCGAGGGAAAAATTGAAGGAAATTTGGGTTCATTTCTTTACCATGCAATGCAATCGTCAAATATCTGAACCAGCAGCTATTCTTTTACTTTCATGATGAACAAAAATTTAACTTCAAACTTCCTTGATTTTTCTCATTTTCATGAGTTTTAGCAAAATTCGCTTAATTTCAAACGCCGCCGTTTTACTAATTAAAGCTATCCCTAATGTCAATCTAAGTTCGGCAATATTGCATATCGGAAGGTTACGAGTTCGATTCCCGTCTTGGGCTTAGAAATAATTTTTCTGAGATTATGAGCTTGATAAACGTTCGCTGGTCGTTATTATCAAATCTGACTGTATCGTAAGTCTAAACATCGTCTAAACTGAAAAATGAAAAAATACTGAAAATTTGTGTGTTAATTTTTGTATACAAACAATATATATTAAGTAAGCTATTTTAACAATTGAATTTAATAATTGGATTAATTTTCAACCCCCTTTAAGGGTTTAAATAAAACAAAAACTCCCTTTTTGTAAAGAAAAAACTCGTTACGCCCTTATTTTCTCCCCCATAAATAATAACAGGTCCTCAACAATCATCCATTAAATAAATATATATCATTTGTCAAGATCTGCAATAAGATTTTATGACATCAACCAAAGATTGACCAGGCGAAAAGCGTGGCCTTGTAAGAAATGCTGGGCTTTAATATTTTTTACAAGGTTAAAGCTCCATTCACACTGAACGCGAAACCGTAATGCGACGCGATTTTTGTAATTTCGGAAACGAATAAATTCGTCCCTTATGAGAAGTTTGATAAAATAAGAATGGCAGGATAACTTGTTGATTCTAGCGCATACAAAACCTCCAAACGTTCATTTCTAGGGTAATTTTATTCGCTTTTAAAAACTGGAAAGTCGCGTCGCGTTACGGTTTCGCGTCCAGTGTGTATACACCTTAAGACTTTATGCGTTCGGCCAGTCGCGTATGTTTTCTTTAAATAATCCACTGTTTGACACAGCCCTGGACTAAATTTCCATATAACACGTCTGAGAGTAAAGATGATCGGAACAATAACCTCAACGGGTAGAACATACCATTAAATCACCTCGTCGTTAAATTAATCTAGAAAAAGCTCACTACTAACCTTCACTGTCGTCGATTATTTTACATTGATTGGCAGCGTAAACCATGTCAATAGGATCCTCTCTGGGCTGAAGGGACTTCGTTTCGTTATTATTCTATAAGTTAAAAAAGTTCAGCAACTATGTTTGTTCTAATAAGTGCACGGAAAAATACAACATAACCCAGTGTGCAATAGACAGCGCAACTCTACAAAAGATAGTATAGTCCTGTACAAGAGAGGCATACCAAGCAAGTCGCAAAGCATAGCATAAATTTGGTGAATGATGACACATCAGTTTATACATACATTTAATGGTGCAAGAGAAGCTTCCGTATGCAAGAGAAGCGTCCGTATACAAGAGAAGCTTCCGTATGCAAGAGAAGCTTCCGTATGCAAGAGAACCGCATGTGGAAGACCCAGCGTAAGGAAGGGACCAGCAGGAGGCGGGCCTCAGTTACAGCGAGTCAACCCAGTGACAGTAGCTCTTTTGGGAGAGAGATTTTAGTATCAACGGCTCTATTGCGAGATAGCATCCTGTGTGAGGGAGGCAGTTAGGCGTAAGAAGCTATCGTGTATGAGATATCGTTTGAGAGGTGTCTTAGGCTGAGTGGAAGACTGGTTATAACCTTTCCTAACTTCTGAGAATGCCAAAGTCGTCAAGACGAGAGAGAAGCAGGAGGGTCTATAATTGTCCCCGGGCATTAGCCTCACAGGGACTGAAGAGAACTTCAGTGAGTAATTGAGTATCGGGGCCTCCACTCCATCACCTTGCCCCAGATCTCTAATTGTTTCCCGGCGGTCCAGCTGAGCATAATTCTGTGATTTTTCCCCCTCTGTAATTGGCTGAAAATCGTCAGTCCAGAACAAGAATTCGGTCATTATTACGCAGGCGGAATTGCACGTGTATTGCAAGCAGGTTGGTTAAGAAGGTTTCAAGTATGGAATGAAGATACACGTCACGACAACAATGAGAGGCTATGCATCGGCCAGCAAAAAGGTAAGAGCAAGGCGTTGAAGAGCTAAAAAGGACGAGAGTAATCCAGAACAAATTGTAAACAGAGCAAAGATAAGAGCAAGTTAGGGAAGGGCATGATTAACGAATGGTACGAGACATATTGTACAGAAGTCAGGTCGGCCGAGGGAGGGACAGTGTAAACTAAAGCGAGACAACGCAGACTGGCGACGCAAAAGGTAAGGCAAGAAAGCAAAAGGGCAGAGCAAGGTACAGCAATCCAAGGTAGTACAGGTAAGAGCACGGCATGCAAGAGGTAGCCAGATCAAGAAAAGTAGAGAAAGACGACCAGTGAGCATTCGCCTGGGTCGTAATCTCAGAAAAACTAACTATACTGGTACATATTCCGCGACATGTGGTAGCTTGGTATATATAGATCGAAATGGCGCATGCTCCTCAGGCTTGTAAACTCAGAAAATTTATCCGAGTCCCCGACGGGAATCGAACCCGTAACCTTCAGTTACAGTCAAATTGTGCAACTTTGGATCTTCATACCTTTACAGGTTTCTCATCTTTGTTATGGTGTACATTGATGTTGCCAGTTTCTTCCAAAGCACCCTTTCGTAGCTGATTTACGTCAGTTATGTGTTCTCCATCAACAGAATACAGGCGTCTGGCTGCTGTTACAAGTCCTAACCTCCCAGTGCATTGCACCAGTAACTAAAAGGGACATACAGAGCTATTTCAAAATAATCATTAGCCTGATAAACAGCGAAAGTAATTCCGAAAAGCTGGTCTCCGGAATGTCTCTGCATCATCTGAATCAGGGTCGTAGTCAAGGGGGACCAGGTAGAACTGAACTCTACAAATTCAATTTCAGCCCTCCAATAAATTCCAAAATATACTACTAACAATAAACTACTTGCTATCGGCTATGAGCCCCTTCAGAGCAATTTTAGTCCCACCAAACACCTGATACGGGCCTCAGCTGAACTGTCAATCGCACGTTGCGAGTTGTTACCCTTTAATGATGTAATACCATCATCACCTCAATTTCTGTAATTCTCAAGGGGAAATAAACCTGTAAAAAACAAAACATACACCGAATAGAATCATCTTGTAAAACTCATGATATGAGTAAAAAACAAGAGAGAATGTTTAAATGGTAATATTTCGAATTTATTGCAAAAAGACCATCACTTGGTCTGATGATGAATTTGCAATAAATTCGAAATATTACCATTTAAACATTCTCTCTTGTTTTTTACTCATATCTTGAGTTTTACAAGATGATTCTATTCGGTGTACGTTTTGTTTTATACTTCTTCAAACTATCGGCTGGCTATGGTTTTTGGTCGATAAACCTGTAAATCACCTGAAAAGAGAGAAAATTTCTAATTTCTGACTCATCAACATGCATGAACGAATACAATTTTTTCCATTAGAATTCATGATCATAAATGAAAAAGGAAAAGAATTTTCAACAAAAAGTTGAAAGTTTCGGGAAAGTTATGAATTAAATATCCCGTCAAGCCTCAGAGAGAATTATAGAAGTTGCACGGGCCCTACAGTCATTGGGTCGCCACCACTGACCTCTATATAACTGGATTGCGGATGAACCTCTGGAAAATGTCCTCAAACGTCCGCCATCTTGGTACGTCATACGCCTTCCTCAACCAATCACATGCAAGATGTGTATGAGATGGAAAAGGGACATGGGACCAAATTCGAGAGAAAAGTGAGTTTAGTGAGTTTACAACGATGTGAAAGCTAAAAACATATCTCGGTACACTGAATATTTGACTAAGTTCGGACATCTTTCGCAATTTTCCCTTCGGAAGATAATGCTGAATATTTTTTTATGTAGTATTACTCGTCGCAACTCGTCGGATAACACAACAAGATGGCGCCGGTCAATTGAGGACATTTTGGCAAAAATAAAGGACCAGAGACCCGCAGTCCAGTTATATAGAGGTCAGGGGTTCCCACAAACTTTCCTTTGGCTTCCGTAAACATTTAATTACTAGTTTCCCACTACCCACGATATTGTTTATAATAATAACGAGAAATTTTAACAAAACACACGCCCTCAACAAAATTTCATAATTTCACTTTTTTTGGTACAATTTTTGTTGGGTTAAAAATTATCGCCAAAGACATTTGCACAAAACATCACCTTTGCTCGATTACGAAAGATTTCTCATGAAAAATGAAATTTCATACGTACAGAATCTATACTAGACCCAATCACGAGTATTGGTTCTCGACGGCTTCCCTCTCCATTTTTGTAAGCACGTATCCTTACTGCTGGCACAGATTGGGCTGCTTGGATTTCTTTTCTCAAAGTACGAATGCTAGTTATTTTCTTTAGTCTCTTTAATTGTTCCTCCCACATTCCAAGTGTTGCTTCTGCTTCGTTGGTGGTCATATCAACCTGAACGAAATCACAAATGCGAGGTGTGGGTAGGAAAATTGGGACCAAATAAACTGGAGATCGGTAGATCAGGTCGTTGTCTTGCTTGCGAGATTTCAAGGATCTCGCACAATAAGCATGATAACCTTGTCCCTTGTAAGTACAAACGCTGCAAAATTCCTATTTCTAACTACGAGAACTTAATTCGGAAGTCTGCCTATAACCTATAATCAGAATCACAGTGGTGCGAATTCATGTTAGCAAGTTTATTGCTCCGAAAAGTTCGTCGGAGCCCTGACGGGATTAAAATTAGTAATCTTCTGATCACCGATGACCTATAGAATTGGTAGATATATAAAATCTTTGTTGACGGTCTAATTATCTGTTTCTCGATGTTTTTAAATGCTAATCAGTGTACGCTACGGATTCAATTCCGTCATGCATGAGCTCAAACAAATCTTTGTGAGTTGGAAGTAATATTTCTCAAATTCATTAATAATTCATACGAAAAACGCAAAGAAAATCAGCACCGAGACGGCGTTTGGATATGTGATCTTAATTAGCATAAAATTTTGACATCTTCAAACCAGATTTTCTCCTTAAATACGGATTCGTTCGAGAAGTTGGTTAAAAAACTCGGCTATCGCCTTGTTTTTCAACTCACTTCTCGGTGTTTGGATATCAGATCAAACACTCCTTCTCGTGTATAATATGTTACGTAAAGAAAGAATTTAAGCGTTTCATCAGGGGATCCAAACACGAGGAAGCATAATGAAAACACGTTTGGATCCACTTATGAAGCACCTTAAATTTTAAATAAATTTAAATAAATTTTACCTTGTTACTCAGGTATTTGAAACAACTTGACTTTTCTTTCTTGTCGGCTACAAATTAGAACAAACAACGCAATTAAAGTCTTAGGAAATCATGCTGGTCAAACTGTGAAATGCCACGGACTCAGAAAAACGCTGAGCTCTAGACGGGACCCGCAACCTTCTGAACGCTAGCTAGACGTTCTAACCGGTTGCCAAAGGCTAGTTAGACTATCAGACGATATAAAAGGTTGCAGGTTCGGGTCCTGTCTGGAGTTCAGAGTTTTTCTGAGTCCGTGGCGTTTCACAGTTTGATCAGCAATATTTCCTAAGACTTTAACAACATCAAACGGGAATCATAAAATACAAATAATTCAATGATAATCAAATCTAAGCTAAGTGTATAAATATATCTGTAATTTACCGTGCGTAATAAAGCGACACATTGAAGTGAATTATCAAACTCATTAATAATTCAGGAGGAAAATTCAAAAGAAATGAATGTTTAATCAATATCTGTAAAT